>CM040241.1:80803162-81003162 GCA_022545495.1 Chrysanthemum lavandulifolium | reverse complement strand
ATACTCTCTTATAATATAAGAGATGCTTCCACTAATAACCTAGAGTTGTTCTAACAAGTACGTATATACATTAAATTTTCTTTGGCATTTTATATGGAGTAGTATTTCCTTTTGGGATCCTCCTTTGCTTCTGTATTGTAATAACTTGATTACACCAATATTTGAATTAGCATATATACAGATATAAGGTTGTCAAATGTGTAACCAGCGCATACTTTCTTTTCTAAATTTAGGAAAACATTAACTTCTAGATAAACTAGACGATTACTTGTTCATAATAACGAGTCAACGGATTTTATATCTAAAGATAGTTATAGTGATATTTTAGTTACACAAATAACTTAATTAAAATATCATTATAACTATACGCTGTTAAAGCCCACGTGTGTTTTGAAACTTTAGAAAGCGTTCTCATTAATTTTGAACCGTGTGTTAGTTGTTTGTGTTACGGTTCATGCATGTGTTTTCAAACAAGAGGACCAAGAACATTGAGTTTGTGCTAACTTGCCATTTATAATAAGGAGTATGGGAAATAATTCGATGAAAAAACTAAAACGAAAAAATAAAGAAGGATTTTACCACATATTTTAAATAAGAGAGGATTTTAGGAGAAACGATCCATTTTTGTAGGTCATTCAAATATGCATTGTGGTTCTTCTCACCCTTATTTTAATATTTCTTCTTATTCGATCCTAACTCTAAGGAGTATAATAGGAAATAACATTACTAAAACATTAAGAACTTTTAAAGGATTAAGGGATGTGATACATGCTTTATAAGTAGTTAAGATAAGTTATAATTAAATTCATTTTAAAATGAATACTTATATGGAAAAAAATTAATGATTTGTCAATTTAAACTTAGGGTGCATTTGGTTTGCTACATGGAATCAACATGGATATGGTTTTAGTTAAAGGGTGGTATGATACTAGAGATACAAATTCGAGTGATTATGTTTGGTATGATACTCGAGCTCTTATCAAGCTTTGTCAATGCATCGTTATTGATGAGTTTGACTATTAAACATAATATTTTTTATACATTCTAACTTTTCAAAGCCTTCTCGTTTGTTTGAAACTCCTCAACTCAAGCTCAAGCTTATATGTTTAAATCTTGACAAGTTATTAAGCCAAGCTCAAGCCCATTGTTTATGTTACTTGTTAAGCTCGCCTTGTCAGCTCGAGCTCTTGACTCGATTGCAGCCCTAATCTTGACTAGAATGACAAAACCTTCATATATGAGTATTCTCAATCTCATTCATATACACCAAACATATTTAATCATTGTCAATCTCAATCCCTCTAGTCGTACCCTAAATCCAAACCCACCCTAATATAATATAATTAATTTTTCCTTCAAAAAAAATTGAGTATATGTTAATCTATGGCAATTATCTCCCGATAATGTGTTTTCTTCTTCAACACTTTTATCAAAAGTCATATCATTTTATAAGCCTTCAACAATGAAGCAATAATGGATTTTATCACTTGTTATCTTCATGGATAAGTAAAATCATCACAACATGACGTTCAAGCATAAATACGGTGTCATACATGTGAGCTAGTTAGAATTTAGCTAAAATTCAAAATTAGGCTTTGAAACCAGGATGGAATTTATTTAGGTCTAACATGAATACAACAACAAACCCTAATGTTAAATTTCTCAATCTAAAGTTATAATGATTTAAAGATGATACAATTATGCATATAAACTCTTAAGCCAATAAATATGATATAATATAATAATAATAATACGAGTGAATTACATGTATCCTTATGTTGGAACAAAATATGTGGCATTAGAAAACACTCGACCCCAACAGTGTGAAGTTTATATCTTTAAATGCTAGGCAACACGAAGGGACAACAACCGAATCTCAAGGTTTCCATTCATAAAACTTTATGAATATTCAAATAACAAACCACAACTTCCTAGACAACAAGCATCGCTCCAAGTCTTCGATGGTGTTGTTAATATGTTGCAATAAACAAAATGGCAAGATTTTTTTTCAATAGAAGCCATTGATGATTTTAATTTAATTTTGAGAGTTATTTTTCTAATAAATGACTAAATAGTGACGTATATAGTGTTTTTTCGTATTTCTCGGAAGATGTTTTAATTTATATATCGTAATAAAGATGGTCATTAAGTTGATTTTAAGACACGTAACACTCTTCCATCGATTATAATTCTCCAATCGTGCATTCACCGGAAATGTAATTACTATTAGATTCTCTAATGTGACAAGAAGCTCGAAGGAGAAATAATATCGATTCCAAAAAGGTTATCAACACTTGAATTTTTTATAAGACTCATGAGAAAGAGCAATGATAACTATTCCATGTATGTCTCTAAAATTATTGTTGAAGGCTTATAGGATGACATGAATCATGATGAAACTTTAAAAGAAGAAAACACATTATGAGGAAGATTATCTTCCATACATGAACACTCTTTCATCGCTGATAATATTTCAGTCACACGCATAATAAGACTGATAATTTAATTCTTACTTAGAACCAATGTCCTCATTAAATGGCTAGAAACTCATGCTAAAAAAGTAGTGTATGATGGTTGCACGTATCCATTCAAATCACCATCAAAACATCCATTATTTCTTTACGCTTGGAGCGATGTTAATTGTTCATGAGAAAGTCGTGGTTTCCTATTATTGAGCTCATAGAGCTTTGTGAGGGAAACTTATGGAACTAATTATCTCTTCGTGTTTTTAGGAAATCAAATACATAAATTCATATTGTTGATGTCAACAACGATGGAATAAAGGGATCCCACGGTATCACAGACACCAATAAAATTTGTTTCTTAGTGTTAACTTTTCAAAAATCTCGATTTTGTCTCAATGCACTCGGTCCCAATAACAAAGGTCTACTATTTGTAGGAAATACTTTGTGTGAATGGTTTATAACACGGATATCAATCAATCATGTAATCACTTTGAGATTAAATTATTTCGACCCTATATGCCTCAGTTCACGAAATCCTTAATCGGATAATACATATTGCAATTAAACTTTAAGAATGAGACATCAATCGAAAATGTTAGAATATTATTTGATGTTATTTCTATATTTTGAAGATACGATTTTTTTTTATATATAACATGAATCTTTATACCAATTTGGTGGTTAATAACAGTTAAACACCAAAAGATACAATGGTTCACCAACTAACAAGTTGGTTGAGTTTTGCGAAAATATCGGTAATCGCTCAGATCCCTTTTAAGGTAGTTTTAGTTTAAAACATACCTATTTATACTTTAAAGGACCCATTTCCGCACATTCTTGCATACCATTTTAAGGTGGTATTACTATAAAAGGCTCTTTTATAATCTATAAGAGACCCATTTTCTACACTTAAACCCTTGTGTTTTTGTCGTGATAAACATATCATCTCATAACGAGTACACTCCACACTTCCCTAACTCGCAACCGAGTATGATATGAATCCCATTGATCTCTAGTAAATCGCAATACACAATAGTTGGTGACACTATAATCACCAACACTATTACGCTTTAAATTTTGTGTACACCTAGTCCTTTTAGTTTCGGGTTCCCGTCCTTGGGTCAAGTGTCTCGTAACCATCATAAATTTGGTCCCTACATAGATTCATGTAATTTACTCATATTATATTATTATATAATTGACTAAAAAGTTATGTATGATTGTATAAGCATAAAACAATTATAACTTTAGAGTGTTGACTTACATGTTAGGATTAGTTGTTGTATGCGCATCAAAGGTAAACGACTTTCATCTCATTTTAAAATATTTTTATGATGTCGAAACTTTGAGCATCCGCTATATGTATGACACTTTGATTGTTTTCAACATGGACGCTTGTACTTTCATAAAAATCACAAGTGAAACATCGATTGTCATTTTATTATTGAAGGTTTATAAGAGGTTATTTGTGTTAGTGGATTTATTATTATTAGTTTGAATTAGTCTCCAAAAGGTGAAGAATGGTAGGATCACCTGGTCCCATGCATCCTAATAATGCCAACCGGACCTCCCCAAGAACCCTACCAGTAACGAGCACCGTCTCGGTGGATCAGACTTATCAAGAGGTGGGCTCAACCCCGCCATTTTCATAGGCCCTCGTTGACCAATAATCTCGAGACGGTGGGGATGGTACCATTGAGCTTTTAGGCCAATGGAGAGATTCAACCCCGGGTCTATTGACACAAGGTTGGAAGCTCTTACCATTGGACTAAAGGCCCATTGGTTATTAGTTTTGAATTAGTATTTGTATTAGATTAACAATGATATAGTTAGAGCCTAAGCCCAAGTGTTAAAGGTATAAAGATTGGGACATATGTTTAGGACCTTGTTTTTCTCAACCTTATCACGATACTATGCTTACCACACAAGTATAACACGAAATACACAAAGCTTATGCGTAAAGTATAAGAAATAAAGATGGAAAGATGGTGACTTAAGATGATATACGAGTATAATTAGAGACAAGATGAAAACAAGAGAAATGTTATACCATAAAGAAAACACACACATATTATTCGCAAACACCCCTCAAATGACCATTTTAGGGTATTTATACTTCCATACATATCACCCTTATGGGCGGGCTTGGGCTTGGATTAGATTACAAATGATAAAAAGCTAGCCGACTAAACGCCTAACCATTTAGCTTAGCCCAATCCACGAGCCCGTTGACTATTCTATTACGATATCTAACACACATTACAGAGTTCTAAACGTGAATCACCACTTCTATTATTAATTACTATACAATAACTCCCTGGGTGGTCATTCAAAAGCTCCAATTGATTAGGTCTTTACTTTCCTTGAGCTTGAACTTTGTGTAGATATAGAATAGTCTTGATTCTTTGTTCCTTCATGCTTTGTGATCGTTAATGGTGTTGTCCATTTTTTGTTAGCTTCTTTTAGAATAGGTGTCTCCACGTCTTTCTCCACCATGCTCACACTTTTTTGACTTTGATGTCCCAATGTGAAGTTCTCTGCCTTTAAACTTTGTAAATTCTTTGACATTGACGAAGAATCATTTTTAACTTTGCTTTGCCTTTGATTTTGGTGAGAACTTTCATGTATTCGATGTTGGTATGAGCATGGGAAGATGGTGCGGTCTTTCCTCCGGAACAATCATCGCATTGCATGTTTGTGTTAGTTGAAAGCACCAATCGATCATTGTGGGCTTTTCTTAAGAATTGACCACTACGATTGTTATACTGATAAATGACTTGATTCCATTCACCTTGGTCGGGCACATCAGCCATCCTAATCCCATAAGGAGTTGGCATTACATAGAATAAATTCAAGTAATGACCCACATTTTCGTGGATTCGATTCAGTGAAGAAATCTCCTTAGCGGGATTTCCAAAGACTTACAGTTCGAACGCTGGTGGTACAACATATTGTGAAACACATCTCTAATTCTTACAAAGGCGTTCCCTAAACCGGAGGCCTCAGAAGGCTAACACAACACATCAAGTACATCTACAGTTCGTGAGTCGATGGTACACCAAAGCATCATCCCACCGTAGACCGTTTGAGACACACTAGCGAACCCATAAAGAATTAACGTGTGACTGTGGTCAGTTTGATGTTGACCACGGTAGGAGTTTCCATTCAATCACTAAGGATCACAATTGTGAAACCTCTCATAAATGTTACGGCAGTTGCTAAGATCTCACAGACTCTAGAATATATCACTCATGTCCTTATTGTTGAACAACAAGAGATGAAATGTCAAGTGTTCCTAAGAGATATTTTAATGAATCTCTGCTCTAGACTCAATTAGTGCATTTTGGTTTTCCCGAGTGGAGACTAGGGAGAGGGTCTCTTCAATACCAACGATCTCTAAGAGAAAGTCGATAGATTATGTAGGGTTCCCATGAGAATGAAACAAACTTTTAAGAGGAATGAGTGGCTGAAGGTTAGGTGCAGCGGCGCCACGGGTCCATGACGCCTTTGTCTTCAATATCGGCGTATCTCGACAACCAAGAGTGCATGAATTGAACCCGGTTTTCGCCATAAGGTTGATTATGGAGGGCTATTTGTTTTCACCCTTTTTCATTACTTTTCTTTTGATTCTTTAACCCTTCTTTTCCTTTCTCTCACATTACCTTTTTCAATCATACCTAAGGACTTCTAATACTAACTACGGTATTGTCCTTGGGTAGATCCTCCGGCTCATGGATCATAGGATGGATTTTCCTATCCTTAGTCACCTTATAACTCCATGATTATCCTATGTTGCCATAAAACATTTTTCATGAAAATCTCTCAAAAATGTTTATGATTGTAAAACATTTGATAACACCTTGAGAGTTTTGAATTCGTAAATACTCCCCTTACATGTGCTCACATTGTTTTAACTTAAATTTGCACATGGGTAGGGAGTTTGCACTTTTGAATTGACGGCTCATGATAGACAATTTCCCGAGACACCTATACGTTGCTTAGTTAAAGAGTTCCATTGTCGGGTTAGGTGACAACTAGCTCTAATAACTAACTTGAAGTTGTAAACACTCCTTGAAAAGGAGGTTAGACCCATGTAAGTTCATGTCTATTACGAGTTTCTCGAGATGGTACATTTACAGACTTTGATTCCTCGTCAATTCAATGGTTTCAACTGAGTCGAGCTCTTTTGAGATTCAAACAACGATCATTAAACTTTTTGATCACATTTTAATCACGTCTTCTCCCCCTCAAAAATAGCATATCATGATATTTTTTATATCAACGGATTAAACATCATTTTTAGAAACTGTTGGGGAGACAAACGGATTTGATTTAAGCATGAATTTGGAACATTTTGGTTTTATACTTCCCCTTTAATAAAGAATAATCAATTAAAGGGTTTTAGAGGAAGTTATCTTGAGCACAAAATATTTTGAAAGATTTTGAAAATCTTTTTGAACAATCTTGAAAAGGTGCTCAAGATGATGGTGATTTCTTACCGCTTAAATGTAGTGCATCAAGAGTACACTAGATTTTTTTATTTTTTAAAACACGAGTTTTGATTTGAAAATAATCAAAACATCATTTTGGTACGGGTTTCGTCATCAAGTATCTGAAAGCCATTTATGAAGAAATTTTGAGGAACGACATGTTTTAGAAAATAATTAAATAACTCGCCAGCATTTGTACATGTCCGTATTATTGTTGAATGACATTTCTAAAGCGTACGAATATCGATTATATATATACGTGAATAATATTTTGGATTTTTATTTTATATTATTTTGTATTTTTGAAAGTTTTATATTTTATATTTTGCTTTTGTTGGTTTTTCAAATTTTGTATATTTTTTTCAAAATATTTATAGCGAAGCTTTTGGAAATCATTTTCAAGAAGATTCGAGAAGATTCTAATCGGGGTTAGCTTCGCATTCAATTGCCTAACTAAATACAAAACACATATACTCGTGGGTTAACCCTAACATACATAACGATTATGCGCCACCCACATCTCGCTTTCTCCAAGTATATCGCCTCCTTTATCCTAATAGCCATCAAACGCATCTCATTCATCAAACCACATCTCATCTCCATCTCAAGAGACGAACAATAGAGAAACGAACAAAAACAATCACCCTTATTTCTTTTGATGTATGAAGAACACATATTGTTTTCTTCAAGATCCTCTCATGGGTCTCGAGTAAGGTTGTAATTGTTTGTTTTTATGTTGAAGAACACATATTGTTTGCTTCAATATATCACCACATATAACTCTTTCTTTTACTCGATATTAAAGAGGTGAATTGTTCCACATGGATCTATGATGGTAATGATTCAATTGAAAAATCTTTAAAAGATTAAAAATTGAATCGAACCGAGATCGCTTTTTAAGATATGTCGTGATATATTGATGATTTAATTAGAGTTGAGGAGTTGGATTAGGGTTTGTTGAAAGTCGACATGGTCTCGTGACAGTAGTATGAATCGAGTATTCTTTTCTCGCTTTGATTTGAAAAAAGGATTGATGATGGTTGATAAACCTGAGGTTGAATGGATTCAGTGATCTTGGTATATTGGTTGTGGTCGTGGGTCATGTTTTACTAGTTTACGCATAAGCTTTTTTGATTTCTTTTCCTGCTCGTACAAAACCTTACGCGTAACTGATGTGGTATGCGTAAACCTTTTGCTTATGTGTAACTTTGATGCTTATGCGTAAACATGGTCATAGGTGTAAACATTTACTTATGCGTAAATCATGGTCTTACGCGAACTTATGCGTAACACGCTTCTTAGGCGTAAAAACCGCTTCCTCGAAGGTTTAAGCATAAAGCTTTCTCATGTAGTGAGGTCTCCTTACGAGTAACTTTCCAAGTTACTCGTAACCATTTGAAGAGTTACACGAAACTGGGTTTTACCTTGACTATTTTCCGGCGAGATTTCGATCAATATTTCATCGACTTAAACTTACCCAAAGCATTAAAAATGCTTCTTTGACCCTTTTGACCACGTTTGACCAAGGTGATATGACCAAATGACCACTTAATATTTCCAGATTGACAAATAAAGTCATAAAAATATGATAGTACAAATAGCGATTTGGACATAAAAGACACAAGACCAAATATTGATAACTTTGATAGCACAAGACTTTTTGACCAAATAAAAGGATATAGAATATGTTAAAACTGTTTACCACACTAATTGGAAAAAAAATTCGCCAAGAAAAAGTACAAAAAGCTTTTAAACATATATCAAAACCACCATAAATCGATAACACAATAACTCGGCTCGATGCAATTGTTAGGACCGAAAACTTATAAATTTATGTGGTTTTGGGAGGTCTTATTGGTGGAAGAATATGAAGTGATTCATCTTCTAGAGGAGGAGAAACAAACGATACTTTTATTGATGAAACAAACACTACAATAACTAAACTGAACCTCACCCCCGCTAGAGTCAGTCAGGGTATTTATAGGCTCAAAAACCATTACTTTTCCGCTAAACGATACTAGTCCCTATGGGCAAAGTACACTAATATCTGGTCCAATTCACGAAGTGACGTTATCTTTATAAAAAGCGAGACTAACAATATGTAATATCTCATTATTCAATTAATTAATCACGCCTTACATTGTATAAGAGCCATATTTTCACTAAACGTTGATGTAGAAAATCTAATTATGCCTCCTCCTACCCTATCACACATCCTAAAACACATCATTAGTGAATCTATAGTTGTTCTATTAATACCCAAAACCCTCATATGGTTTAAAACCGATTCCATTGTCAAAGCGTTTTTTTTTTTTTTTTTTTTTACAACTATCGAGACCCTCAAGGTAGGCTTATATCGCTAGGCAAGCTTAAGACATTCTTGAAACTATATTTCTTGATAACAAATACACTCGTAGTATCGATTTAAAAGGTGAAATACGGGTCATACAACTCGGTTAGCGAACTGTTGAATGCTCCTGGTTTTGTTGAGCTATAATGATGTTATATTGAATACTCTTGGTTCCGTTGAGCAATGATGATTTTGTTACTTATGCTATCAATGGCTTGAGTGATAAATTTTCTCATGTTGTCGGTACAATTGCTCATTGGGATCCTTTTCCCTACTTAGCTATGGTTCTACCATGGTTACAACCGAGATGTGTCTCAATTTGAAGCAACAAATTTTACCAAGTGACACAATCTCTTTGGCTCAAACGGTGCTTTTGGACGAAAAGCCTCCTCACGAGACACTATTTCTCGCGACTCACATGATAACTGCTCTACTGATTAACCAAAGGCGTGTCATAATTTTCGTAGTTTTGTAGGTTTGGTAATGCATTTCGTTTTGTCCATGATTCCAACGATCGTTCCTACATCCATTAATAAGTCCCTGTGGGTTGTGGTAGTCGAATACTTTTCCTACCAATGGGGTCTTGTCTAATAGTTTTAACAATTTGCATGGCATTACTACTTTGTCTCATAATAATTTGTATGGGACTGGGACCAACAGTCACGAATAATAAACTTGCTAGCTTGGTCTGGTTATAACAACTTATATATGGGACAACCTTCCTCTAATTCTCAAGGGTCAGGCCTAATTATTTAGTCTTCTACAGTACCAACAACATTTTCTTGAGTTAACTAGTGCCAATAAGCCTTTGGCCACCGCCTACCTTAGTTCTACCACCCACGTGATGTCTTGATCCAACAGGACGCGAGTTCGAACTGTTCCATAACATAATTGGGTATTAGGTGGAGGTATTTCATGCGCATCAAACATTTGTTGGGTAGGTTGATGGACTAACATTATAAGACACGGGTTAAAGTGTCTCCCTCGCTAATCTAATTTTTTAATCCAATATTTTCTTGAGCAGCTTGTATAGACCCATCATGCAACATCCCATAATATTTCCATAGAGGCCCAACAGCCTCCCGAGCCTAGCAGGTTTCTGTCTGGCTCACTACTACTCTACAGGACCACATGGGTTCGGTCTACTAGCTTAACACCATGTGTAGGCCCCATCAGCTTATGGTGTTTCATACGACCTAACAAGACCAAAATTATATACCAACCCTACAACCCACTATTTCTACTAGTTTTAATGGATAAGAGACTTTGCTTCCGCAAGCATAAACTGGAATATGGATGCATGTGTCTCTTTTCATCTTAGTAACTCTATTAATAATCTTAGTATTGTTTTCAATAAATTCATTCATCCGTCTGCCTATGTTGGTGATGGGAAGTCCATTCTCGCTCTAATTCTGGTCATACTCTTTTAAACACTCCATTCGAATAATGTTCTTGTTAACACAATTAGGGATACTTACTTGCACAAGGATTATAGATACTAGCTTACTACTTGATTGGGAACACTAATCCCATCCCAATTTAATCACCAACTTCATTATTATTTTCCCTCCATTTTTATATCGACACACACACACATACATTCTATATTTTCTGGAAATATATTGAAGATAATAGAATTATCCAGAAATATGTAGAGGGCAACTTTGCCCAAATGACATAAATGGTCCTTCAAGTTCCATTCTTTATAATTTATCCACACTACACTTTTATAACTAGTTTATAATATAGCAACTTAGGTCCCCTTACTTTCTATAACTATAACACATGTGTTAATTATTAGTTTGACTATCGGGTTGACTAGTCAATCCCGTAAAGTCCTTAGACCATATTCCACCGCGGTGGGACCTATTGGTATTCCGGTGATTGGCTTGGCGACTAGCCACTCTCCCAATCAAGTTAGGTGGTCTTGGCATCTTTTCAGCGGGAGACATTATCCGGTATGCTTTTCTCGCCTCTCGTATGCAAACGAGCGCTCTACAGGACAAGATAATGACAAAGACCGGTATTGTCACCCATGGATCTTCTTTTCAACATGATCTTGATCCTTTCAACACCACATGCAACGTTGACGTGCTCTCTGTCACCACTTGCACTTTTGCCCCTGAGTTGATGAAAGCCTTGGCAAAATGTTACTTTGGTGTCATTAAAAAATACATTGTTTCTAAGTATTCGCTAAGTCTACTGCATGTGGCTATGCTAAGTTGCATATGTGCCCCACATGCACATGATTTTCTTTTCACCATCCCTATTGACGGCTTGTACAAAGGATGAACGATCGTCAATTTCGATATGTGTTGTGTTATAGGCTTACTATACTTGTGTTCTCTGAAGTTAGCCTTTGCCCGAGTTGTAATTTGCATCTTATGGACCAATGGGGAGATCACGCGGTCCACTGTTCTAGTGAAGTGGGCGTGGAGTTCAAGCATAATCCGGTACGTGATATTCTTGTTGATATAAGTTCTAAGGTTGGGATTATGGTGCGTAAGGAGGCTCTTATGGGTTTCCTTTTGGAGGATGGGAAAGGGCTACGTCCTGTAGACATGTTACTATTTAATTGGCTTCAAGGTAAAGACGCGTGTTTGGATATGACCGAAATCTCTCCCTTTGCTGGTATGGGGCGACCTCATGGGCTCCTGGGGTAGCTTTGCACAACGTTGCGGAGAAGAAAAAGAGGAAGTATGCGTCAAAATGTGAGAAAAACGTATACAAGTTCATACCATTTGCTTTTTATACGTTTTGGGAATTCGATACAGAGGCTTTCGACACACTCTCACGTATTAAGTCTATTTCTATTAGCCACTCAAATAATGCTAAGAGTAATGCATTTATCTTTCATAGAGTGATTTTTTGTATTTAGAAAGGAGTGGAGCACAACTTGTGTTTAGACTCCCATCAAACTTTATGTATTCTTTTTAAATAATAATAATACTAATAATAATAATAATAGTTATTATAATAATATGGGTCAAATACGATGCTAAATGTCGGGATATTGGATATGGGTTTCTTCCTTCTTTTCTTCCTTTGGAGAACTTGAGAAAGATCACGATCCTTTACTTAAGCGGGTTGACGTTTCTCATGACCCAGACATTGGGCCAGCGTGCGTGATTCATATCTTTAATAAGATTGGTTTTATCATTGCTAGAGGTGTGGGGCTCGGTTGGTTTCGAGGCTCCCCACCAATCTTTGTAATCCTATGAGTTTTAATAAAAGTGTGTTTAAAATTTAAAAAATAATAATAATAATAATAATAATAATAATAATAATAATAATAATAATAATAATAATAATAATAATAATAATAATAATAATAATAATAATAAGTCATGTTTAAAGAAGAGCATAAATGTAAACCAATTTTATGCGTAAAAATAAATGGTAAAAGCTAAAGATGATTAACATACTTTCTTATATGATCCATTATAAATAACTAACATAGAACGACTTATTATGAACAATGAATTGGTTGATAGCATGTTCAAATTACAAATGTCGTCCTTGTGATTGTTCAAATTGTGAATCGTTAGTCCTTTACATGTTATATATTTATTTTAGGGTAATAGCAAAAAAATCTTATACTTGCCACCTTTCTTCTTGAGTGGCAAACAAATTTTTTTGCTGCATGTAATATACTTTCAAATTCATCCTCTTTAGGGTATTTTCATGAACAGTTGGACATTTTTGCCCTATTACCTACAAAAGCAAATGGCAAGTATGATACTTTTTTTATCATTTGCCCTAGTTTTTATTATGTTAAATTTTGGATATGTATTAAGATAAATTATTTAATGATTTATATTTGTGTTAAATCTATGATAAAATGTTTTGTTTTAAGTTTACACTATTTACTTATTAAGATAATTTAGTTCCACCACCACTTCCATTTGCAAAGGACATGAGTTTAAATAAGTATCGCGTGCATGGCGCGTGTGGGGTTCAAATAAGCGGTTTAACCCTTACCATTTAGGCGGAAAAGTCACATCTGACCATTCATCATTTCATTTGTATATAACACAATTCATTTCACATTTGTAGCGGTTTTGATTTTGTAATTCTCTTGTAATAAACTTCTACAAGTCGAGTAGCCATAACAAATCCCATTAACTAATTCTTGAGCTCAATTCTTATTTGAATCTCGTTGATTCACAGTAAGAGTGTATCAACCCAGATCAAAGCGATCAATCCGACATCTTAACCCATAAACCTATTGAGTTTGATCGTGTATGATCAAATTCGCCAAAAATACATTCGCTTCCCTATCACAAATCGTTACCCTTGTTAATTCTTATTCGCT
Source organism: Chrysanthemum lavandulifolium (assembly GCA_022545495.1). Taxonomy (NCBI): domain Eukaryota; kingdom Viridiplantae; phylum Streptophyta; class Magnoliopsida; order Asterales; family Asteraceae; genus Chrysanthemum; species Chrysanthemum lavandulifolium. The sequence continues at coordinate 80,989,542 of CM040241.1, read as the reverse complement.
TTCTTAGCTAAAACACGTTTCCGTCTGGCTAGTACATTATTTATTATTTAAAAAAAGTATCATACTTGCCATTTGCTCTTGTGGGTAATAGGGCAAAATGTCCAACTGCTCATTTAAAATACCCTAAAGAGAATGAATTTGAAAGTATATTACCCGTGAAGAAAAAATTTTGTTATTCGCCACCCAAGAAGAAATGGTGTGATATAGTCTTTTTTGCTATTACCCCTTTATTTTATTATGAATTTCGTCCTTTTGGTTGTTCAAAATGCGCACCGTTAGTCCTTTACAAGCCACCACCGCCGCTACCCACCACCACTACCGCCACCACAACCCACCACCGCCGCCACCACCAATATCAACTTGTATATAATTTGTGTTATAGAATTGTTAATAATCTAGTTATAAATTTTTTAGATCAAAATACTCTACGTAAACTCATAAGTCATTATATGTTATTTACCGGGTGTTTTTGTTAAACAATTGTATTTTGTAAACAGTAATAGACAAGCGTCGAAATGGTAGTAGACACCATTACTTCATTATTATTGCATATCTCTACTACTCAATAAAAATGTATATAACTTATCACATTTTATAGTCTTATGTAGCCATTCTTTTTTTGCTATTTTATATTTAAACTTTTGAATTTTGATCTTTATGTGTATTTTGACCACTTTCCTCTATATTTTTAAATGACTTATTAAGATAGAAGGGTATAATGGTCAATGCACATAAACAAAAATGCATACAAAGGTCAAAATTCAAAAGTTTAAGTATTAAATAGGGGAAAAAAAGTTAGATACGCAACACTCGAAAATATGTCAAGTCAAATACATTTTATGTTCAGTTTAAGCATTAAAGCTATTTCACTTGGTTTCAAAAGTACATGAACGAACATAGAATGAAAATTTATTTATATCAATCGGGAATTAGAATGATTGGACTAAATAGTGAAGTATCATATTTACTTTGAAACATCTCTTAGGAAACCATTTACCTTCAATGTGGCATTAAATAAAAAAAGTTAAGCCTTTTTACTTTATCTTTTATAGTTTGGTGGCTAGTTTACAACCATTTCAAATTTTCAGTCTTGTTATACATTAGAGTGGTAGGTGGGTGGCGGTGGTGGGTGGTGGTGGTAATTGGTGCCGGTAATGGTGGTTGTGGTGGGTGGTGGTGGGTGGCAGTGGGGTAGGTGGCGGTGATGGGTGGTAGTAAATTATATTGGTAAATGCACAAAAAGACGAACATTGCAATTATTGAACAACCAAAATGATGAAATTTGTAAGGAAAAATTTTTTTTGACCTGAAATAGCAGGTTCATAATGAGTCGTTTCTGTGTTGGTTATTTATAATGGATCAAATTTGTAAATAAATAGATCATATTTAGCTTTTACCAAAAATAAAACACGTACATATCAATTCCCTTGACTGATACCGAATGAGGGATGTTTCATTCATACTACTTGCTTCGTTCAACTCTTTGTAATTGCTAATTACTTCTCATAAATGTTACTAAACGTAAAGTTATCAATTCTTCCATAAATTAATAAGAAAAACTGAAGTAAGTCGTAACTTATAAAAGAAGTTAGAGTCGAAATTTTACTCAGTGTGAACTACACGGCAAAAATGAAAAACCCAACACATGTTATCCATTTCGCTATTTGTCTCTGCTGTGCACTTCTTGGCCTCGCGTTCATCAATATGGTACGTATTTTACGTGATATTTTTGGTGATTTTTTACTAATGAAGTTGTGATAGTGTGCAAATTTTGTATATCAAACAGAAAGAAAATAATTGTTCAAAAAAAAAAAAAACAGAAAGAAAATAACCTGTGTTTAACATATCTAAATGGGAATCTTAGCATTGTCATCCATATTATAAAGATTAATGTACAGATTATAAGCATGCCATGAGAAGCTTTCACTCCATACATAACTCTTCAACCAAACTATGTGCTTGCAATGAAGCTTTCACTCCACACATCACTTCACATATTACTAGTTTTCGAGTTTTTACTCGGCAAAAAATTAGTTTGAGAAAAATCATCAAAATTTTGATTGTAAATTTTGTATACTCTCTTATAATATAAGAGATGCTTCCACTAATAACCTAGAGTTGTTCTAACAAGTACGTATATACATTAAATTTTCTTTGGCATTTTATATGGAGTAGTATTTCCTTTTTTGGGATCCTCCTTTTGCTTCTGTATTGTAATAACTTGATTACACCAATATTTGAATTAGCATATATACAGATATAAGGTTGTCAAATGTGTAACCAGCGCATACTTTCTTTTTCTAAATTTAGGAAAACATTAACTTCTCTAGATAAACTAGACGATTACTTGTTCATAACAACGAGTCAACGAGATTTTATAACGAAAGATAGTTATAGTGATATTTTAGTTACACAAATAACTTAATTAAAATATCATTATAACTATATGTCGCTGTGTTAAAGCCCACGTGTGTGTTTTGAAACTTTAGAAAGCGTTCTCATTAATTTTGAACCGTGTGTTAGTTGTTTGTGTTACGGTTCATGCATGTGTTTTCAAACAAGAGGACCAAGAACATTGAGTTTGTGCTAACTTGCCATTTATAATAAGGAGTATGGGAAATAATTCGATGAGAAAAAACTAAAATGAAAAAATAAGAAGGATTTAATGGCATATTTTAAATAAGAGAGGATTTTAGGAGAAACGATCCATTTTGTGAGTTAAATCTGAAATATGTGGTTGTGGTTTTCTCACCCTTATTATTTTAATATTTCTTCTTATTCGATCTAACTCTAAGGAGTATAATAGGAAATAACATTACTAAAACATTAAGAACTTTTAAAGGATTAAGGGATGTGATACATGCTTTATAAGTAGTTAAGATAAGTTATAATTAAATTCATTTTAAAATGAATACTTATATGGAAAAAATTAATGATTTGTCAATTTAAACTTAGGGTGCATTTGGTTTGCTACATGGAATCAACATGGATATGGTTTTAGTTAAAGGGTGGTATGATACTAGAGATACAAATTCAGTGATTATGTTTGGTATGATACTAGAGCTCTTATCAAGCTTTGTCAATGCATCGTTATTGATGAGTTTGACTATTAAACATAATATTTTTTTATACATTCTACTTTTCAATGCCTTCCTCGACTTTGTTTGAAACCTCACTCAACTCAAGCTCAAGCTTATATGTTTAAATCTTGACAAGTTATTAAGCCAAGCTCAAGCCTCTTGTTTATGTTACGAGTAAGCTCGAGCCTTGTCAGCTCGAGCTCTTGACTCGATTGCAGTTTCTAATCTTGACTAGAATGACAAAACCTTCATATATGAGTATTCTCAATCTCATTCATATACACCAAACATATTTAATCATTGTCAATCTCAATCCCTCTAGTCGTACCCTAAATCCAAACCCACCCTAATATAATATAATTAATTTTTCCTTCAAAAAAATTGAGTATATGTTAATCTATGGCAATTATCTCCCGATAATGTGTTTTCTTCTTCAACACTTTTATCAAAAGTCATATCATTTTATAAGCCTTCAACAATGAAGCAATAATGGATTTTATCACTTGTTATCTTCATGGATAAGTAAAATCATCACAACATGACGTTCAAGTATTGCATAAATACGGTGTCATACATGTGAGCTAGTTAGAATTTAGCTAAAATTCAAAATTAGGCTTTGAAACCAGGATGGAATTTATTTAGGTCTAACATGAATACAACAACAAACCCTAATGTTAAATTTCTCAATCTAAAGTTATAATGATTTAAAGATGATACAATTATGCATATAAACTCTTAAGCCAATAAATATGATATAATATAATAATAATAATACGAGTGAATTACATGTATCCTTATGTTGGAACAAAATATGTGGCATTAGAAAACACTCGACCCCAACAGTGTGAAGTTTATATCTTTAAATGCTAGGCAACACGAAGGGACAACCGCAATCTCAAGGTTTCCATTCATAAAAACTTTATGAATATTCAAATAACAAACCACAACTCCCTCGGTAGACAACAAGCATCGTTCCAAGTCTTCAGATGGTGTTGTTAATACTGTTGCAATAAACAAAATGGCAAGATTTTTTTTTTCAATAGAAGCCATTGATGATTTTAATTTAATTTTGAGAGTTATTTTTTCTAATAAATGACTAAATAGTGACGCATATATAGTGTTTTTTTCGTGTATTTCTGGAAGATGTTTTAATTTATATATCGTAATAAAGATGGTCATTAAGTTGATTTTAAGACACGTAACACTCTTCCATCGATTATAATTCTCCAATCGTGCATTCACCGGAAATGTAATTACTATTAGATTCTCGTAATGTGACAAGAAGCTTCTGAAAAGGAGAAATAATATCGATTCCAAAAAAGGTTATCAACACTTGAATTTTTTATAAGACTCATGAGAAAGAGCAATGATAACTATTCCATGTATGTCTCTAAAATTATTGTTGAAGGCTTATAGGATGACATGAATCATGATGAAACTTTAAAAGAAGAAAACACATTATGAGGAAGATTATCTTCCATACATGAACACTCTTTCATCGATAATATTTCACTCCACGCATAATAAGACCGATAATTTAATTCTTACTTAGAACCAATGTCCTCATTAAATGGCTAGAAACTCATGCTAAAAAGTAGTGTATGATGGTTGCGTATCCATTCAAATCACCATCAAAACATCCATTATTTCTTTACAGTTGGAACGATGTTAATTGTCTACTGAGAAAGTCGTGGTTTCCTATTATTGAGCTCATAGAGCTTTTGTGAGTGGAAACTTATGGAACTAATTATCTCTTCGTGTTTTTAGGAAATCAAATACATAAATTCATATTGTTGATGTCAACAACGATGGAATAAAGGGATCCCACGGTATCACAGGACACCAATAAAATTTGTTTCTTAGTGTTAACTTTTCAAAAAAATCTCGATTTTGTCTCAATGCACTCGGTCCCAATAACAAAGGTCTACTATTTGTAGGAAATACTTCTTGTGTGTGAATGGTTTATAACCTGGATATCAATCTGAATCATGTAATCACTTTGAGATTAAATTATTTCGACCCTATATGCCTCAGGTTCACGAAATCCTTAATCGGATAATACATATTGGCAATTAAACTTTAAGAATGAGACATCAATCAGAAAATGTTAGAATATTATTTGATGTTATTTCTATATTTTGAAGATACCTGATTTTTTTGTTATATATAACATGAATCTTTACAGTCAATTTGGTGGTTAATAACAGTTAAACACCAAAAGATACAATGGTTCACCAACTAACAAGTTGGTTGAGTTTTTGAGAAAATCTTGAATACGCTTGATCCCTTTTAAGGTAGGTTTTAGTTTAAAACATACCTATTTATACTTTAAAAGGGACCCATTTCCTGCACATTCTTGCATACCATTTTAAGGTGGGTATTACTATAAAACAGGCTCTTTTATAATCTATAAGAGACCCATTTTCTACACTTAAACCCTTGTGTTTTTGTCGTGATAGAAACATATCATCTCATAACGAGTGTACACTCCACACTTCCCTAACTCGCAACTGAGTATGATATGAATCCCATTGATCTCTAGTAAATCGCAATTACCTGAATAGTTGGTGACACTATAATCACCAACACTATTACGCTTTAAATTTTGTGTGTACACCTAGTCCCTTTTAGTTCTGGTTCCGTCCTTGGGTCAAGTGTCTCGTAACCATCATAAATTTGGTCCCTACATAGGGATTCATGTAATTTACTCATATTATATTATTATATAATTGACTAAAAAGTTATGTATGATTGTATAAGCATAAAACAATTATAACTTTAGAGTGTTGACTTACATGTTAGGATTAGTTGTTGTATGCACATCAAAGGTAAACGACTTTCATCTCATTTTAAAATATTTTTATGATGTCGAAACTTTGAGCATCTGCTATATGTATGACACTTTGATTGTCTTTCAACATGGACGCTTGTACTTTCATAAAAATCACAAGTGAAACATCGATTGTTGCCTTATTATTGAAGGTTTATAAGAGGTTATTTGTGTTAGTGGATTTATTATTATTAGTTTTGAATTAGTCTCCAAAAGGTGAAGAATGGTAGGATCACCCTGGTCCCGTGCATCCTAATAATGCCAACCGGACCTCCCCAAGAACCCTACCAGTAATGAGCACTGTCGGTGGTATCGTACTTATCAAGAGGTTGGGCTCACACCACGCCATTTTCTCGAATAGGCCCTCGTTGACCATAATCCGAGCGTTTGCGGTGGGGATGGTACCGATTGAAGCTTTTAGGCCAATGGAGAGATTCGAACCCGGCTGCATGACACAAGGTTGGAAGCTCTTACCATTGGACTAAAGGCCATTGGTTATTAGTTTTGAATTAGTATTTGTATTAGATTAACAATGATATAGTTAGAGCACAAGCCCAAGTGTTAAAGGTATAAAGATTGGGACATATGTTTAGGACCTTGTTTTTCTCAACCTTATCACGATACTATGCTTACCACACAAGTATAACACGAAATACACAAAGCTTATGCGTAAAGTATAAGAAATAAAGATGGAAAGATGGTGACTTAAGATGATATCTGAGTATAATTAGAGACAAGATGAAAACAAGAGAAATGTTATACCATAAAAACACACACATCTGGCTCAAGCACACCCCTCGAATGACCATTTTAGGGTATTTATACTTCCATACATATCACCCTATGGGCTTGGGCTTGGGCTTGGATTAGATTACAAATGATAAAAAGCTAGCTTGACTAAACGTCTAACCATTTAGCTTAGCCCAATCCACGAGCCCGTTGACTATTCTATTACGATATCTAACACACATTACAGAGTTCCTAAACGTGAATCACCACCACTTCTATTAATTACTATTAAGGCTAACAATCTCCCCCTAAGGGGTGGTCATTCAAAAGATGCTCCAATTGATTAGGTCTTTACTTTCCTTGAGCTTGAACTTTGTGTGTAGATATAGAATAGTCTTGATTCTTTGTTCCTTCATGCTTTGTGATCAGTTAATGGTGTTGTCTGCCTTTTGTTAGCTTCTTTAGAATAGGTGTCTCCACGTCTTTCTCCACCATGCTCACACTTCTTTTTGACTTTGATGTTCCAATGTTGTGAAGTTCTCTCGTCTTTAAACTTTGTAAATTCTTTGACATTGACGAAGAATCATTTTTAACTTTGCTTTGCCTTTGATTTTGGTGAGAACTTTCATGTATTCTGATGTTGGTATGAGCATGGGAAGATGGTGCGGTCTTTCCTCCAAGGAACAATCATCAGTACCTGCATGTTTGTGTTAGTTGAAAGCACCAATCGATCATTGTGGGCTTTTCTTAAAATTGACCACTACGATTGTTATCTTGATAAATGACTTGATTCCATTCACCTTGGTGGGCACATCGACCATCTAATCCCATAAGGACGGTTGGCATTACATAGAATAAATTCAAGTAATGACCCACATTTTCGATTCGATTAGTGAAAGAAATCTCCTTAGCGGGATTTCCAAAGACTTACGAGTTCGAACGTTGAGGTGGTACAACATATTGTGAAAACACATCTCTAATTCTTACAAAGGCATTCCCTACTGGCGGAGGCCCTCAGAAGGCTAACACAACATACCAAGTACATCTACAGTTCGGTGGTCGATGAAGTACACCAAAGCATCACTTGGCGCTGTGTAGACCGTTTGAGACACACTAAGCGTAACCCATAAAGAATTAACGAAGTGACACCGCAGTCATTTGATGTTGACCACGGTAGGGTTTCCATTCAATCACTAAGGATCACAATTGTGAAACCTCTCATAAATGTTACGGCGGTTGCTAAGATCTGCGTGGGACTCTAGAATATATCACTTGTGTCCTTATTGTTGAACAACAAGAGATGAAATGTCAAGTGTTCTAAGAGATATTTTAATGAATCTCGTTGCTCTAGACTCAATTAGTGCATTTTGGTTTTCACGAGTGGAGACTAGGGAGAGGTCTCCTTCTTCATACCAACGATCTCTAAGAGAAAGTCGATAGATTATGTAGGGTTCAGTGAGAATGAAACAAATCCTTTTAAGAGGAATTGAGTGGCTGAAGGTTAGGTGCGGTCGTCCACTGGGTCCATGACGTCTTTGTCTTCAATATCGGCGTCATCTCAGTGACAACCAGTGGCAGATGAATTGAACCCGGTTTCTGCCATAAGGTTGATTATGGAGGGCTATTTGTTTTCACCCTTTTTCATTACTTTTCTTTTTGATTCTTTAACCCCTTCTTTCTCCTTTCTCACATTACTCCTTTTTTCAATCATACCTAAGGACTTCTAATACTAACTACGGGTATTGTCCTTGGGTAGATCCCTCCGGCTCTGGCGGATCATAGGATGGATTTTCCTATCCTTAGTCACCTTATAACTCCATGATTATCCTATGTTGCCATAAAACATTTTTCATGAAAATCTCTCAAAAATGTTTATGATTGTAAAACATTTTGATAACACCTTGAGAGTTTTGAATTTTCAGAAATACTCCCCCTTTACATGTGCTCACATTGTTTTAACTTAAATTTGCACATAGAGGGTAGAGTTTGCACTTTTGAATTGATCGGCTCATGATAGACAATTCCCCGAGACACGGTACGTTGCTTAGTTAAAGAGTTCCATTGTCGGTTTTGGTGACAACTAGCTCTAATAACTAACTTGAAGTTGTAAACACTCCTTGAAAAGGAGGTTAGACCCATGTAAGTTCATGTCTATTCTGAGTTTCGAGATGGTACATTTGCTGAGACTTTGATTCCTCGTCAGTTCAATGGTTTCAAGCGAGTCGAGCTCTTTTGAGATTCAAACAACGATCATTAAACTTTTGATCACATTTTAATCACGTCTTCTCCCCTCAAAATAGCATATCATGATATTTTTTATATCAACGGATTAAACATCATTTTAAAGCTGTTGGGGAGACAAACAGTTTGATTTAAGCATGAATTTGGAACATTTGGTTTTATACTTCCCTTTAATAAAGAATAATCAATTAAAGGGTTTTAGAGGAGTTATCTTGAGCACAAAATATTTTGAAAGATTTTGAAAATCTTTTGAACAATCTTGAAAAGGTGCTTTCGAGATGATGGTGATTCTTACCGCTTTTAAATGTAGTGCCTTTGAAGAGTACACTAGATTTTTTTTTTTTTTAAAACACGAGTTTTGATTTGAAAATAATCAAAGTCATCATTTTGGTGCGGGTTTCGTCTTGAGTATCTGAAAGCCATTTATGAAGAAATTTTGAGGAGCGACATGTTTTAGAAAATAATTAAATAACTCTCGGCTCGAGCATTTGTACATGTCCGTATCATTGTTGAATGACATTTCTAAAGCGTCACGAATATCGATTATCACGAGAGACATGTCGTGAGAATAATATTTTGGATTTTTATTTTATATTATTTTTGTATTTTTGAAAGTTTTATATTTTATATTTTGCTTTTGTTGGTTTTCAAATTTTGTATATTTTTTTCAAAATATTTATAGCGACTTTTGGAAATCATTTTCAAGAAGATTCGAGAAGATGTTCTAATTCCTCGGGGTTGGGCTTCGCATTCAATTGTCTAACTAAATACAAAACACATATACTCGGGGGTTAACCCTAACACATATCTTGATTATCGCCTCTTTCCCCACATCTCGCTTCTCCAAGTATCGCCTCCTTTATCCTAATAGCCATCAAAGCATCTCATTCATCAAACCACATCTCTCTCCATCTCGAGAGCGAACAATAAGAAAGCGAACAAAAACAATCACCCTTATTTCTTTTGATGTATGTGAAGAACACATATTGTTTGCTCTTCAAGATCCTCTCATGGGTCTCGAGTAAGGTTGTAATTGTTTGTTTTTTATGTTGAAGAACACATATTGTTTGCTCTTCAATATATCACCACATATTGTAACTCTTTCTTTTTACTCGGATATTAAAGAGGGTGAATTGTTCCACATGGATCTATGATGGTAATGATTCAATTGAAAAATCTTTAAAAGATTAAAAAAATTGAATCGAACTGAGATCGTTTTTAAGATATGTCGTGATATATTGATGATTTAATTAGAGTTGAGGAGTTGGATTAGGGTTTGTTGAAGTGAGTCGACATGGTCTCGTGACAGTAGTATGAATCGAGTATTCTTTTCTGTTTTGATTTGAAAAAAAAGGATTGATGATGGTTGATAAATCTGAGGTTGAATGGATTCAGTGATCTTGGTATATTGGTTGTGGTCGTGGGTCATGTTTTACTAGTTTACGCATAAGCTTTTTTGATTTCTTTTCCTGCTCGTACAAAACCTTACGCGTAACTGATGTGGTATGCGTAAACCTTTTGCTTATGTGTAACTTTGATGCTTATGCGTAAACATGGTCATAGGTGTAAACATTTACTTATGCGTAAATCATGGTCTTACGCGTAACTTATGCGTAACACGCGTTTCTTAGGCGTAAAAAACTGCTTCCTCGTAAGGTTTAAGCATAAAGCTTTCTCTTATGCGTAAGGAGGTCTCCTTACGAGTAACTTTCCAAGTTACTCGTAACCATTTGAAGAGTTACACGTAAAACTAGGGTTTTTACCCTGTTGACTATTTTCCGGCGAGATTTCGATCAATATTACATCGACTTCAAACTTACCCGAAAAGCATTAAAAATGCTTCTTTGACCCTTTTGACCCACACCGTTTGACTAAGCAGATATGACCAAATGACCACTTAATATTTCACAGATTGGACAAATAAAGTCATAAAAATATGATAGTACAAATAGCAGATTTGGACATAAAAGACACAAGACCAAATATTGATAACTTTGATAGCACAAGACTTTTTTGACCAAATAAAAGGATACTAGAATATGTTAAAAACTGTTTACCCACACTAATTGGAAAAAAAAAATTCCGGCCAAGAAAAAGTACAAAAACAGTTTTAAAACATATATCAAAACCACCATAAATCGATAACACAATAACTTTGGCTCCGATGCCAATTGTTAGGACCGGAAAACTTATAAATTTATGTGGTTTTGGGAGGTCTTAGTTGGTGGAAGAATATGAAGTGATTCATCTTCTAGAGAGAGGAGGAGAAACAAATGATACTTTTATTGATGAAACAAACACTACAATAACGAATCTTAACCTCACCCCCGCATGGAAGTCATGAGGGGTATTTATAGGCTCAAAAACCATTACTTTTCGATTAAGCGATACTAGTCCCTATGGGCAAAGTACACTCTGATCTGGTCAATTCACGTAAGTGGCGTTATCTTTATAAAAAGCGAGACTAACAATATGTAATATCTCATTATTCAATTAATTAATCACGTCTTACATTGTATAAGAGCCATATTTTCCACTAAGCGTTGATGTAGAAAAATCTAATTATGCCTCCTCCTACCCTATCACACATCCTAAAACACATCATTAGTGAATCTATAAGTTGTTCTATTAATACCCAAAACCCTCATATGGTTTAAAACTGATTCCATTGTCAAAGCGTTTTTTTTTTTTTTTTTTATTTTCAACTATCGAGACCCTTCAAGGTAGGCTTGTTACTGCTAGGCAAGCTTAAGACATTCTTGAAACTATATTTCTTGATAACAAATACACTCGTAGTATCGATTTAAAAGGTGAAATACGGGTCATACAACTCGGTTAGCGAACTGTTGAATGCTCCTGGTTTTGTTGAGCTATAATGATGTTATATTGAATACTCTTGGTTCCGTTGAGCAATGATGATTTTGTTACTTATGCTATCAATGGCTTGAGTGATAAATTTTCTCATGTTGTCGGTACAATTGCTCATTGGGATCCTTTTCCCTACTTAGCTATGGTTCGTACCATGGTTACAACCGAAGAGATGTGTCTCAATTTGAAGCAACAATTTTTACCAAGTGACACAATCTCTTTGGCTCAAACGGTGCTTTTGGACGAAAAAAGCCTCACGAGACACTATTTCTCGCGACTCACATGATAACTGCTCTACTGATTAACCAAAGGCGTGTCATAATTTTCTCGTAGTTTTGTAGGTTTGGTAATGCATTTCGTTTTGTCCATGATTCCAACGATCGTGTTCCTACATCCATTAATAAGTCCCTGTGGGTTGTGGTAGTCGAATACTTTTCCTACCAATGGGGTCTTGTCTAATAGTTTTAACAATTTGCATGGCATTACTACTTTGTCTCATAATAATTTGCATGGGACTGGGACCAACAGTCACACGAATAATAAACTTGCTAGCTTGGTCTGGTTATAACAACTTATATATGGGACAACCTTCCTCTAATTCTCAAGTGGGTCAGGCCTAATTATTTAGTCTTCTACAGTACCAACAACATTTCTTGAGTTAACTAGCTACTTTGCATGTGAGTTGGTCCATTCGCATTACCTTAGAAGCGCAGGCCCAGTGTGATGTCTTGATCCAACAAAGGGCGAGTTCGAATCCGTTCCATAACATAATTGGGTATTAGGTGGAGGTATTTCATGACGTCAAACGTTTGTTGGGTAGGGTTGATGGAGTACAATTATAATCTGTGAGGTTAAAGTGTCATAAATCTACTACTTTTTTAATCCAATATTTTCTTGAGCAGCTTGTATAGACCCATCATGCAACATCCCATAATATTTCCATAGAGGCCCAACAGCCTCCCGAGCCTAGCAGTTTCTGTCTGGCTCACTACTACTTCTACAGGACCACATGGGTTCGGTCTACTAGCTTAACACCATGTGTAGGCCCAACATCAGCTTATGGTGTTTCATACGACCTAACAAGACCAAAATTATATACCAACCCTACAACCCACTATTTCTACTAGTTTTAATGGATAAGAGACTTTGCTTCCGCAAGCATAAACTGGAATATGGATGCATGTGTCTCTTTTCATCTTAGTAACTCTATTAATAATCTTAGTATTGTTTTCAATAAATTCATTCATCCGTCTGTCTATGTTGGTGATGGGAAGTCCATTCCCGTTCTAATTCTGGTCATACTCTTTTTAAACACTCCATTCGAATAATGTTCTTGTTACTCCAGATATTGTAAAGATTTTGATTTACATGCGTCAGTTTGTTTGTGATAATGGTTGTTTGGATGAATTTCATCCATTTGGTTTTTCTGTGAAGGATTATTTAACTAATCACATCCTCCTCATATGTGACAACACATGTTATTTGTATCTTGTAACGAAGCCCTCTCATATTCCTCAAACTTTTCTTGTCAATCAAAACATGTGATACCAACAACTTGGACACCCTCTCATATATAATATGAAGTTATGTATTTGATTGCCAAATAACACAAAGGGATAATTGGGGTCCTTAAGTTTTAACTCACAAAAACTCTATGAACTTAATAATCGAAAACCACGACAATAGACAATTAACATCGTTCCAACAGTAAGGAAATAATGGATGTTTCATTGGTGATTTAAATAGATAAGTGCAACCATCGTACACCACTTTTTAGCGTGATTTTCTAGCCATTTAATTAGGACATTGGTTCTAACCAATGTTTTAAAACCCGGGTTGACCGGCGGTTCAACCGGTTGAGCAGGAACCGCTCGAGAGCGGGCGGATGTGACCGGTTTTACTTGTTTGAGACCCGGATTAAACATGGGTCTTTCATTGACCAGGTTGACCCGGTTTGATAAACGGTAGGGTCACGACTTTTATCGAAAAATCTATCAAAATTAGAAAGATTAGAAGGCCATGTTATGAATTTCACATATTTTGTTTTGTAGTATATATATGACCATTTAATGTCCTTATTTTCAGATTAGAATCATCATTGGCTTCTTAAATATGTTCTTCAAAGCTTATCAGTACAATTCATTCTACAAGCAGATTCAAGGTTAGATTTGAAGATGGTATAACCTTCTCTTTAACACATTGTTATGTAAATAAATTTGGTCTAAAGTATGTGCATGACTTTTCATGTTACATACAAACACCTCAATATTCAAATTACTTGTTTGTAATATATGGTTCTTCACAAGAAATATTAGCGGTCGAGTAGTCAATTTATACGTTGTGCTTTTGTAATTATTATACACATTATGACTTTACGAGTTGATTGTTATTGGAATGTAATAATAAAGTCGAATAAATCATAGGATCATATAACATTACATATTAAATATAGAAAATATATATATAAGTATAGAACCGGTTTGACCCGGCGGTTCAACCGGTTGAACCGATGACCCGGTGAACCGACGTCTAAGCCGGGTCAATAAAAAAACCGGGTTTTAAAACATTGGTTCTAACAATTAAATTATTAGTCCTACTTTGTGTATGACTAGAATGATACCATAGCAATCTTGTGGCGCAAGTCTGCCGTGACTCTTTGTAAAGCAAATGTTTTACATTTTAAATCTTCCTTAGGCGACCAACATTTTTTTTTTCAATATTTTTAACAACAAAATTAAATTTTATTACGAATAAAAAAGAACATTACATAACAATTCAAAGACATTTAAAAACATTACAAATACCCAGTCTAGCCTTTTTATGGTTAAGTGAACTTAAGTACCCGGTCTAGCCTTTTTATGGTTAAGTGAATCTTGATAAGGGTCAATACCGACCTCCACAATAAAAGATAACCCCGAAAAGTTAGTCGCTTTAGCATTTTAAAATCCAAGTATATCACAATTTTATGACTAATTTGCGGATTTCATACCAGCCCAAAATTAACCGATATAAGTCATTATATTCCAATAGGCCCAATTCCATATCCACTAACCAACCCTAATTCTTAGGGATATATAACATAGGCATAATAATTTGTCTCATTACCAACCCTAATATCACATACTAAAACCACGCCTACCACTTCTCCTTCATCTCCCAAACACAGTACCAATATCCCATTTTACATCTTTCTCATAGTATCAACAACAACTATTCTAATAGTGAATTAGTTATAAAGGTTTTCCAATCTTGTTTTCTATATTAATTAGAAAAGTACTTATACAAGCGTTAAGATCTAAAAATAAACCCTTTTACATGCTAAGAGATCATACAAAAGCAAAGCCGCCAACTCTAACGATACATTTCTCTTTAAACATCTTTTATTTTATTTTACTTTTCTATTTTAAAGGAAAATCATTTGCATATCAAAAAAATCGATCAACTACAATCACCATGTCCTTTTGGTTTCTTGTTGCATACCTTGAATCACAAACCCACTTCAAACACCCTCTATGGTTACTTTCGGCTTGACACAAACACAACTTAGATCCGTTAGTTCGTTTTTGACGCAAAGTGAAGCTTCATCACGTCTTCAAGATCTTTTATTGTTTCGGGTAGGTTTGTTTTTTGATTCGTGTCTTATTAAATGAAACAAAGATTGAATATAACATGTTTGTTATCATTCTTTCTTTATATTCGGATAAAAAAAAGTGATGTTTTAACATTCACAAATCTATGATGATATCATCTTTCGTTTTTGTCTTTAAGAACGAAACTTGGAAAGTTAAAAGAGGAACCTGAGATCATGTGTTTTCTTATTTGTTTGAGATGGGTTTTGTTGTTGGTTGAGGTAATACTTTTTTGGAAGCAAGATCGATGACGGGTTATGTGTAAGCTTGAAAGATATTTCAAGATCTATTCTTTGTAAGGATTTAACCTCAATCTAGCTCGTAGTCGTTTTTTTTTTTTTTTGGTTGGTGTAGTTAGATGAGAGTTGCGGAGGGTTTTTGTTTTTCGTAACATATGTTGAGAACCCAATACACTTCTTAACCTTTTGAAGGATGCACTGGCTGCCACTCATTGAAGGATTTGGAACACTGGGTGTTGTCAAGGGGTTGTAGTCTTGAGCACATGCCGTTAGCGGTGGTGGCTTCGAGTTTAGTTAGTGGCGGTTGTTGGTCTAGCATAAGAGTGTTTATTTTAGGTTCTTGAGAGAGGAGAGATGAAATGAAATGGTTTTTCGTGAGTTTATTTGGAGGGTTTTATATTCGTATTGTATTTAATAAATTGAAAATTTTGTTAAAATAAATTTAATGGTACATTACAAGTTAAGCATTTAATTTCAGGGATATAATGTAACTTCTAATTTAATGGGCCATAAAAGTGGGTTTACATTGGCTGAAGTTGTAAGCTACTTTGTGTAATATTAATTGGCTCAAATAATGTCCAGGCGTTCAATGGCAGGCTAGAAGTTACATTATGGCTGAAGTTGTAAGCTACTTTGTGTAATATTAATTTAGCAATACACATATATCTTTCCATAATAAGTAACTTTAAAAATCTGAATTTTAAGCCTTCTAATTTTAGAAGACCTAAATGCATTATAAGGTATTATAGATTGGAATATTATCATAGATGAAAGAGTGTTAATTTATGGAAATTAATCTTCCCATCTTTATGTGTTTTTTTTCTTTTAAAACTTCATCATGATTCATGTCATCCTATTCTCAACAATAATTTTAGAGATGTACATGGAATATTTATCATTGCTCTTTCCAATGAGTCTCCTAAAAAAATTCAAGTGTTGATAACCTTTTTCGAAATCAATATTATTTCTCTTTTTCGAAAGCTTCTAGTTACGTTACGAAGACACTGAATCTAATGGTAATTACATTTCCAGTGATATTCCATGCGCGATTGGAGAATTATAATCAATGGAAAAGTGTTACACGTCTTAAAATCAACTTAATGACCATCTTTATTCACGAAATATAAAGTAAAACACCTTTCAAAATACATAAAAAACACATCGTATATGCATCACTCTTGGTCATTTATTAAAAAGAAACTCTAAAATTATACTAAAATCATCAATGGCTTCTATTGAAACAAAATTTCTTGTTCTTTGTTGATTGCAAGGTAATAACAACATCATTTGAAAACTTAGAGCGATATTTGTTGTCTACTGTGGAAGTCGCGGTTTGTTATTTGAATTCTCATAAAGCTTTTACAATGAGAATAATCGCAATGGCATAACTAATACACATAACTCATGTGAAATACATACAACTCATTCTATATTTAGTGATGATCGTGGGTTTTACTAAATAGGCGCAAAAGGAGCACAATGCGTAAATGTATTGTACATTCTTTATTCTTGTATAATACGTTTATGCATTAAATACTTATCTAATCGTTTATCGTTAGGTCTCGCTTGCGCTGTTTAGTTAAATCCGTTTATCATTTCATATATTTGTTTGATTTTGTCCGTACTCTTCTTCTCACATTTTCTGGATGTCTTGCAAAAATTATTCCGACATGTTACCATTTTTATGGAAAAGTAGAAAAATTATACCATTTTCAAACGTCCATAAACAACTCATATCTTGCTCGATTATGGCTTGTTTGGCGAGAACTTTTGGAGGCTATTAGCTTTTGTTCAAAATAATCTCCTATAAACTAAGTAAACCGTTTGGATCATTAAATACTGTTTTATTTCAAACAAATAGCTCCAAAATGAAAAGCGATTCATGAAGCTTTTAAATATTAATAATTTATTAAAACTTTAAATTACTAATATACCCTCCAAATATTTATTTACATTTATAGATTTGTCCTTTTATGTCATTGACTCGTTGTGAAGTGAGTGTGAGAAAAACACAAATATCAACAATATCAAATTAACCGTAAAATTCGACAAATTAACCCTTTAGGAAAAAGGTCAACGTGCAAAACCTCACGGGTGTGATAAAAGTGATACCGGGAAAGTGATTTCCCCGGGTCGTGTCCCAAGGAGGTGTGAATGGAAGGAATCGTTGAGTTTCGTGATTTGAACTTGAATTGGATTTTAATGATTTGGATTTGATTACGAATTCTACAAATTAATTAACGGGAAGGTAATTAAGGCAAGGGAACCCTAATAAACTAAAAATAAACTATTACTAAGCCTAAGGAATGATAAAACTAAGCTACACTAAGTCCTAGGGTGCAAAACGTAAAAGCGTAAAAGCAGAGAAACAACTTGAACCATAAGCGTAAAGTTTTGCAATTTAAGGGCTCTGAGGTGAAATCAATTTTCTCGATCTATTTGACTAAAAATAATTTTTGGAAAAAGCGGAATATTTTTGACTTTTAAATTATTTTCTCTGAATTAAAAACTATTTAACACTAATTAAATGATTAAAATACTAAACTAATATAGAAAAATCGAAAATTTCTTAAAACTACTTTGCTATACTGCGATTCTAAGAAAAATTAAAACTTGGGTGTTGCTTTGAAAATAAGCTAGAAATAAACTCAAAGAGCTTAAAATGAAAGCGCGAACGACACTTAAGTATTTAATAGTGCAAGGTATAGCGATAAAGTCCCAAGGGCAGTTGGTTAAGCGTGGGGTGTTAGTGTGTTGAGCTTAGGGACGAGGTTCGAATCCCTTGGTACCTTTTTGAAAATCTATTTTTTCAACTTTTCTTATCAAAACTTAAAGTGATAATCGAATAAGTGATTTTGTGAAAACTTTTTGTGTGAAAAGCATGAAATAATTTGTTAAACGACTTATCTCAACGATGAGCAATCAATAACAAACAAACACTCCTTTTGAAAACCACACGGTAGCCTTGAACACCCTTTAACTACTTTCGCTTGAATAAGTCAAAAATAAGCGGAGGGACGAAAAGAGTAAAATGGGTAAATAAGCAGTAAACAATAATAAGCAAAATGAGAGTTAACTAACTCTAATCTAACTCATCCTAGATTGAACTGAACCTAAGCTAACAAATGGACAAGGTACGCTAATCGGCTTCTTTGTTATCTTTGTCATTGAAATGACCAAATGACCTTCTTAAACCCGAAAAAATAAGCTAACTCAAACTATATTAAGGGAAAACAAAAAGGGCAGGGCATCTAAGGGAGTTCCTAAAACTTAAAACACATGAAAAGCACAAAATAGCTCTAAATGGATAACAAATAAGCTAGTCTAAGCGAAAGAATGGGCAAACAAGCAAAATGAGCTACGAAAAAGAAGTACCTAAAGGCGATATCTAAACTAGCTACACTAGGTAATGTATTAAATTATCACTAATGAGGAGAAAAAAATAAAACTAGATAAGCTAGAATGAAAAGCTAAGGGTGACTGTGTTTGCGGACTAGAAACCGACGAGGATATGCATTTGCGACTTATTTTTAAGGCTGGAATGTGGACTCCAAGCACAAAACAAGCTGCAACAATAAAGTAAGCATAGTGGAATTCAAGAGAGTCGAGTTGGGCCAGTACATGCTATTTTAGTTTGAAAATAAACATATATCGACTATGTTGAAATTGAAGCAACACATGCAGAACATTCGTCTTGATGTGACCCAATTGACCAATGGCATACCGCTAAAGATTTTTTGAATTTTTCCTTTTGACCAAAGTTAAATGACCCTCTTGAACTAGTGATTTTTATTTTTATAAATTTTATCACATCTAAAACTTGGCTAAACCATTAAATAAAATCGTGAACTCAAATTTTTGAAACCAAAGAAAATTTAAAGCTGGAATTCTTGTAAAACTAGTTTCTACTCAAACCACTTAACTTGGACACTAAAACATGTTTGACTTTAGTTGTCAGCGTGGGTAGAAGTGATTTTGACCGTTTACAAGCAATAACCAAACACCCCTTTAAGACTTTTTATGACTAAAACATGATTGGAAAAACTTGAAACCTTGATTATTTTGAAGACCTAATGACCTCTTTCTTTGAAACTACTAAATCAATTTAAGATGACAAATGAACTTTAAGAATTGATAGACAAAATTAACATAAGCGAACTATTTCATTACTTAAAAAAAAGCAGTTACAAGAAATGAAAGATTAATTTTAAAACTAAAACAAAGGGGTGCCTTATACAATGACACAATCCTATTTATACTAAAACATCTAGGTCTTCAATGTCTTCTTCACTCTTGTGCTTGTTTTTGTGAGAAGCAGTCAAGCTAAAGATTCCAACTTGCTTCTTTGAGACAATCTCGACCCTTGATCGGTAGGTACCATTTTGAGCTCAATCTTGACCATCACTGTGTCTTTTAAACAAGGATTCTTTGACTTGGAGGAGGAAATTGGGTAGTGGGTTTGGGATTTGGGTGAAACGGTTCAAAGAGATTAAGGTGGACTTTGGTTTTGATGTAGTGGGTAAAGAGGAGAAAGGAGGGTTGAGTGTTTGGGAGGTGGGATGTTTTGAGAAGAAAGAGAAGGAATCTGGGGTTACGGGATTGTTTGCTTGGCGGGAAAAGCAGGGGAAGAAGAAGGGAATTGGGTGTGGGTTTATCAATTGGTGGGTCGGGCTTGGGTTGACGGGTTTGGACTTGGATAATGGGCCTGGGTTTGTTATTGGGTTTGTTTGGACTAACAATATATCCATTAAGCTTTTAGGGACCATAGGTGTAAAATCCAAAATCAGGGACCAATCAAGTAATTTATGAAGTATTATCCAGGTGACTTTGTCGATCACCAAAAGTGCGAGGACCGAATTTGCCAATTTGTGAAACACGAGGACTAAACTTGACAATTTTGAAAATTCAAGGATCAGCGTAATTTCTCAAACTTTTGAAATTTTTCACCAAAGGACTAATTATGACAACTTATGATTTCAAAAGGACCTTTGGTGGCTTTCTTTTTAAAATTAAATGCTCGGGGACTATTTACATCAATTTTTGAAAGCGGGGTGACGCAAATTATGCAAACTTTGTTCGTTTTTCGTCGATTTTAAACATTTTGCATCTGAAACATATAAAACACAATTTTGAGATATTTTCGGTGTTTTGATGCATTTCGAGTGTTTTTAGATGTTTTGCGGTTCAGTTTGACCAAAATGATGAGTGAATACTGCATTCATCAATCTCACACACTAAAGCATTGCTAGTCCCTAGCAATCTTTTGAGAAAACATAATGGATTTGAATCTCTTTACCAAAAGCCATTACTTGGAGTAGCAAATGTTTGAGTTCAGTAAGAACTATGGTACACTGATAACCATATGATTTTGAGCAAACCACCATTTCAACGGTTTGATTTGTCTTTACTGAAGCCGTTTGTACGGACTAGCCAACTCTTAGATAAATTATCAATATTATCTTGGTGAGTCGATTACCAATTATGGTTTCCATTGCGCCTTTACCACAAGCCATAAACTTGCGGGCTGTGACTCTTCACTAATTAAAGATATGGTGGTGAACACCATACAATTTTGGAGCAAATTGCAAGCCGTCAGCGGTTTGAGATATCTTTACCAAGAGCCGTTTGCTCTGGATTAGCCAATCCTTTGTTTATTAGACATGGCGGATGATAACGTAATGCGAGTAAGTGCAAAACACTTACTCCAAAAAAATTTTGGCCAAAATGGGGAATTGGGTGGTAAAACATATGATAAAATTCGCGAATTCCCCACTAGAAATGAATATTGCCTCAATATTCAAAACTGGATAATGCCGAAGCGAGCGTAAAGGGAAATACTACGGCCATTATTTGATTTTTTTTTTTTTTTTTTTTTTTTTTTTGAAAACCTTTATACAATAGCGAGGCAACTCCCCGCACTAGGGTGGTAGAAAGTAGAAAGTCGAATCTGGTGAAAACCCATATAGTGTGCTCTTGTTTTTGATTTAAGTCGCTAGCTTGACTCGATCCCGCATTCATTGGTTCATGGGGAAAGTTTGTAGATCCGGGACAACCAAGGATGGTATGTCCCTCCAAAATAGTGCTTGATCTATGTCCATTCACCTTGAAGTTTGGCCCGTCGGTTTGAGATAACTCATCGGTGCCATATGGAAAAACTTGGCAATGGTGAATGGACGGTCCAACGGGTCTTAAGTTTCCAGAAGATTTTCAATCTAGAATTGAAAAGAAGGACTCGATGTTAACGTTGAAAGCGGTTCTTAATCTTTGAGTCATGGATCTTCTTTGTCTTTTCTTTATAGATCAAAAGAGTTCTCGTGAGGCGATCACGGGTTCATTTAATTCATTGAGTTGAACTTTCCGTTGATCACCCGCAACAAGGTCGAAATTGGCATGCTTGAGGCCCAATAGGCTTTGTGCTCGAGCTCGATCGGAGATGACACGCCTTTCCATACACAAGCTTGTAAGGAGTACACCCAGTGGGTGTTTTGTATGCGTGCGGAAGGCCAGTGCATCTTCTAATTTGTCCGACCAAGAGACACGGTTTTCACCTCGGTCCTCTCAAGATTCTTTTTCAAGCCACGATTGAAACTTCCACTTGCCCACTGGTTTGGGGTGATCGTGGTAGAAGGCGGTGGTGACACCGTGCTTAAGCATGACTTTGCGAATTGGTCATTGCAAAAGTGCGTACCGCGATCACTAATGATGGCGCGGGAGTTCGAAGCGGGTAAAGTGAGATTTTAGAAACTTCACAACTACTCGGGCGTCGTTGGTGGGGGCGCTTTCGCTTCCACCCATTTGAACAATGTAATCGACCGCCACGGTATATACTTATTCCTCGAGAAGGCGGAGCGGACCCATAAAGTCAATGCCCGTCGTCAAAGATCTCGCACACTTGAATAGCATTTTGAGGCATTTCATCTCTTTTAGAGATGTTGCTATGACGTTGGCAAGAGTCGCAAGATTTGGCGAGGTCATGGGCATCTTTGTAAATCGAAGGCCAATAGAAGCCGGTCAAACACCTTCTTAGCGGTGTAGTTCGACCATGATGTCCCAGTAGGTCCATGATGACAAGCCTTGAGAATTTCATCGACTTCTTGGCCGTGAACACACCGTCGGATGACTTGATCCGCTGAAACCTTAAGCGGTGAGGGTGCGTCCAGAAATAGTGCTTAACATCTTTGAAAAATTTGTTCTTTTGTTGGGACGACATCCCTTTCATAACAAAGTTACCGCATGATAGTTTGCAAAGTCGGCAAACCATGGGGTTTTCAATTTCATGATGAGATACCACATTAAAGCGTCGAGAGAGAAAAGTTTCATTTATTTCCTTTTCTCGAGCACACCTTGATGTGGATTTTCAAAACGAGAGATGATCGGTAGCTGGGTTCTCGCTCCTTTTTATCACGGATAATGATATCAAATTCTTGTAGGAGGAGAACCCATGAGCAATCTCGGCTTTGCATCTTCTTAGCAAAGAGATATTTGAGGCGAGTGATCCGTATACACTATGCTTTTGGACAAGATCAAGTATGGCGGAAACTTCTCAGCATACACCACGGCTAGTAATTCTTTCTCTGTCGTAGTGTAATGTGCTTGAGCTTGATCAGTTTTGCTAGCATAATGTATAGGTGGAAATGTTTTGATTTTCGTTGCCCAAGCGGCGCCTATGGCGAAATCGCTTGCATCGCACATAAGCTCAAATGGTAATTCCCGATCGGGGCAACTAAATTGGTGCTTCCGTGAGCTTCTTCTTAAGAGTTTGAAAAGCTTCAGCGCACTCATTAGAAGATGAAAGGTGTCCTTTTCAAGAGTCGGGTCATAGGCAGGATATCTTGAAAAATCTTGAATGAAACGACGATAGAAACCGGCATGACCAAGGAAACTTCTAACTCCTTTGGCGGTTGTGGGAGGAGGTAATTTTGAAATGACATCGACTTTAGCCTTGTCAACCTCAATCCCGCTCTTAGAGATCTTATGGCCAAGGACGATGCCTCTTTGACCATAAAGTGACATTTCTCCAATTTAGACTAAGATTAGGTGTTTCGCAGCGTTCAAGCATCTTGTCCAAATGGGAGAGACATGTTGGAAAGAATCCCCAAAGACAGAAAAATCATCCATAAAGACTTCCATAGTCTTTTCGATCATGTCATGGAAAATGGCCATCATACACCTTTGGAGCGTCCGGGAGCATTGCACAAGCCAAAAGGCGTGCGTCGGTAAGCAAAAGTTCCATAAGGACACGTGAATATGGTCTTTTCTTGATCTTGTGGGTCAATGGAATTTGGAAGTAACCGAGAAACCATCGAGAAACAATGTATTCGTTTCCGCTAATCTCTCAAGCATTTGGTCCATGAAAGGTAATGGAAAGTGGTCTTCACGGTGGCTTCATTTAACTTCGATAGTCAATGCAAACACGCCATCCGTAACCAATCGGTAGGAATCAACTCGTTTTCATCATTTTCAACAACATAATGCCACCTTTTTGGGCACACAATGAGCGGGGCTAACCAAGGACTATCCGAGATAGGGTAAATCAATCCAAGCATCGAGAAGTTTATGACTTCCGCTTTGATAACCTCATGAATTTTAGGATTCACCTTCTTTGGTGTTGAACCGCGGTTTGAAGTCATCTTCCATGAGAATTTTGTGCGTGCAAAATCTCGGGTCAATACCCTGATGTCGGAAGGTTCAGCGATGGCTCGCTTGTGTGACTTCAAAACCTTTATGAGGCTTTTTCATCCTCACTCAAGTCTTTAGCAATAATGACGGGTGATTTATTGTCATCCTCCAAAAATGCATACTCGAGATGAGGTGGTAAGTCCTTAAGTTCGACCTCGGGAGGATCATTAGATTTTTCAATCGTTTTGATTTCCTCTTTATGAAGTTCTTGAGGAGGGAGTGATGAAGGATCTTCATTGAGCATTTTCTCGATGAGAAGAATATCTCCTCAGTAATCGATGGGAGGCGTGATCAATTTCCATGGAGCAGAATCACTAGCCAAGTATGCTTCAATCTCTTCCAAAATAAAGTCACTTCCTCGAATGGGTGAGGGAGGGGAAGAAGAGCAACAATAGGATCAACCAAGTGGGATTGCCACGAGAATCCAGAATTTCTTGAGAATACTCCCAGACACAATGTCAAGGACATCAATTTTGTTAGCGGAATTGTCTTCATAATTGGGGAGTATTTAGTAACTGATTGAGATTGAAGTATGACTTCCTTGTTTACCCTCAAAGTGATTTCCTTCATCGACATCGATCGATGCAGGCCGTTTTAAGAAGCACCTCCCAAGGATGAGGGGTACTCGGGGATCGGCATCAAATTCGACAACAACAAAGTCGGCGGGGAAATGAAACTTGCCTACTTTCGCAAATACATCCTCGGCTATACCTAGCGGACGAGAACTTATACGGTCCATAGCTCGAGGATCATACATGTAGGTGTAAGCGGAGGTAATGAAAGCTTTTTCCACATGGAGTGTGGCATCAAGTTAATGCTAGCACCAAGATCGGCCAAGACATTGAACTATGCCTTGAAAATCACATGGGATGAGAAATTTTCCGGGTCTCCTAACTTTTGGGAAGTTTTTAAGGATAACCGTGAACAATTTTAGTTCAAAGAGGTTTAGCCATTTCGAAATCTTTTCTTTGTTATTCAACAAATTTTTGATTGTTGGACGAACTTTGGCATTAGAAGAAGCGTCCATGAAACTAATCTCAGTGCAAATCTTGAAAGATTTGGATAAGCTTCTCCATTTGTTGACTAGTTTTATCACGAACTTTTGGTCATTAAGCCTTGAAGGATAAGGAAGTGAAGGCTTAGGAATGGTCATCAACAACGGGTTCGGGTGGAGTAAGACCACCGGAGGTTGGACTTGTCTTGCGGTACTTTGTGGGCTTGAGTTATGCACCTTGTCCTTTGATACCTCGGTTTCTCGACTCATTGCTCACGGTGGAGGAGGCATTGGAGTCGAAGGTCCATCATAAGATTTACCACTCGGTGTAATAACATTCAATTCACCTTTTGGGTTGGGAATGGTATTACTTGGAAGGGCACCGAAGTTGAAGGTTGATTCTTTTGACTCATGAGACTAGCAATCATGCTTTCAATCTTGCTATGAGATTGATCAATCTTGTTGCTAGTAGTTCTAAGCTGGAGTGAAATCATTCTTCAAAGTGGTAATTTGATTTTGCATGGACACCATCTTAGCTTCATTGCTTTTGATGTAATTTGCAATGTCAATGGAAGCTTGAGGAGGTGGGCATGCACATTTCTTGAGGAGCTTGGAATCGGTTTTGATTGAAATTTCCTTGATTTTGAAAACCTTGATTTTGATTTTGAAAATTCGATTCGACTCGATTTTGATTAGGCCGATTATTTCTATTTTGCACATTGATTGTTCGATTTTGATTAAACCCAGTGGTCCAAGGAAATTGTTAGAGCGATAGGCGAGAAGGTTCGGTCCCCTGCGGTTGGTAGGAATTACCTCCCGTATTGTAGGAACCGAGCGGCATAAGCGCTCTCTTGAGGTGAAGCCACGGAGGTGGACACTCAAAATAAGGGTGTGGACCACCACAAGTTTCACAACTCTTGTTCACGACATTCAACATTGATTGTTATTATTATGACTCAATTTAAGCACAGCGATGGATATTTCTTCAATCTTTTTGGTTAGAGTCGTGAATTCCGAAGATGGAAGGTGGTAGATCTCCTTGACTCACTCCTCTCGGTGAGGAATCCCAATAATTGTGGTGGCGGTCATGTTTTCAATGAGATCGTAGCACTCTTGGTCGCCTTTTCATAAAGGGTACCACCGTGACATTGATTGTGTCACGATGTCTCAATGTTAACCCGTTATAGAATGTATCTATTTGGGTGACAAGCAACATGTTGTGGTTGGGACATCGATCAATTGAAAGCTTATAAGCGTTCCCATGCCTCAAATAAGGACTCATCGGGATCTTCAGAAATTCGATTTCATTCCGTAGTTTCGTCACCATCGACGGTGGAAAGTATTCGCCAGAATTTGGAGACCATTTCATCGAAACTATGGATTGAGTTCTTGGGAAGACGATCAAACCATGCGGTGGCATGAAGCGTCAAGGAATATGGAAGAGGTATAGCGAAGGCGTCATCGGTGACCCCATTTTGCTTCATACTTTGGGTGACGATGAGAAATTTGTCAAGATGCTTGTTGGCATCGTCACCCGGTGATCCGTGAAATTGGCAAAACTTTGGACTTGTTGAATCATGTGATGCTTAAGTCCAAAATCCGTAACCTCGATGTTGATCGGGGCAATTGGACCGCCCGATCCATCCATCGTGGGTTGGCAAAGCTCCTCCATCGTTCGGAGATCGGAGCTTGATTTTGTGGCCGTGTTGTTGGACTTGAGGTCCGTTCCCTGAGTTATGTGTCATTGTGATTTGTTCGTGATGCGTATCTCGAATGCGTTTGCTTGGTTCTGATTCGTCTACGAGCTTGCGGCGATCGCATATGCACTTCAAAAACAACACTTTCAATTAAAACAAGACCGAGGCAAAACAACGGTGAACTTTGTTGTTCCCGTTCACTATCGTTTAAAAGCAGTTAAGTTTGTAAAACAAGTTAAAAGTGAACTATGGTGAAATTAATATAAAGAAAACACACTAAGTAATTTTCAACATCATATTCTTATTAGAAATAAATCAACAAAATACGTTGCCCAGTACTTACGGAATAGTACTTGGGATTGAAATGAACAAAGTTGGGTGATTCCTCTAAGCTCGAGCTATGTCGAGCACAACTCTTAGAGATCATTGAGCTATCTCAGAACTAAGTTGTATTTGGAGGAGTGAAAAGATGGCTGCGTGTATGTGTTTTACAATTCACAAGCAACCTTTTCACTCCATCTCTTATCTATTTATACATGTTTGGTATTTGACTCTTTCCTAAGTGACAAGCCGACATCACCGCGAAGACAAAATCGATGTATTTTGTCTCTGTTCTAAAAGACTATTCTAGGTAAGAGACAAGACTACTTTCCTAAATTCGGTGATGACAGGCACGATGTTTGCCATTCGAGGGAAAGTTGACTTTGGTTGATAAGGACTTCGTGCTTATCGATTCAACCTTTCACGCCTTGTCCGCTCTTTCTTGATCTTTACATTCTTGAGTCTTCTGATTTTTGTCTTGATGTAAGTTGGATAAGAATCTTAGGGATTGATGAGTTATTGTCATCACTCACTGAATCCATCATCTTCTTCTTGACTCGGTCTTCACACTTTAAGTTCCGCCTTCTTGGTGGAGACTTCTTCTTTGCCTCTGCGAGTATCTCGAAGGCGACTCAGCGGCGACTATGCACTCGGTGACTGTTTGTGTTAACGGATTAAATACTTGGGCTATTTTCTATTCAAATCTAGATTAAGGAGTTTGGGTATTCTTGAACCCAACAAACTTAAACCAATAATCCCGTGAAATGATCACTTCTATAAGTATAACGCACAAAGGCGGAGAGACTTTGTAGGTCGTATGGCTTATTAAAACCCGTCTCTTTTCGGACCGCAATTTAATGTCGGGCCGTCCTTATACCCCCACACGGTTTGTTAAACCGATAGAAATAAACCAAAACACGAGCGACACAAAGGCAAGTTTTAAATCTTTGGTTCGAACTTATAATGATAACACCTCGATTGAGAATGTTATATTGATTGTGTCTTCTATTTATTTAAAACAACAAGCAAAAATCTTTTATATTTTTAATCTTTTACATATATATACAAAGAAAAGAAAAATATTTTTGTATTTTGTATTTTTATAAAACAATAACTTCACGAGGAAGGTTCTTCAAGTCACTAATCGCAAAACTTCGATATTGTCGCAACACACCTCCCGGCGGCGCGTAAAATTTGACTGGTTGTGAAGTGAGTGAGAAAACACAAATATCAACAATATCAAATTAACTGTAAAATTCGACAAATTAACCCTTTGGGAAAAAGGTCAACGTGCCAAACCTCACGGTGTGATAAAAGTGATACAGGAAAGTGATTTCCCGGTGGTGTCTAACGAGGTGTGAATGGAAGGAATCGTTGAGTTTCGTGATTTGAACTTGAATTGGATTTTAATGATTTGGATTTGATTACGAATTCTACAAATTAATTAACGGGAAGGTAATTAAGGCAAGGAACCCTAATAAACTAAAATAAACTATTACTAAGCCTAAGGAATGATAAAACTAAGCTACACTAAGTCCTAGGGTGCAAAAGCGTAAAAGCGTAAAAACAAGCAAACAACCCGAGCCATAAACGTAAAAGTTTTGCAATTTAAGGACTCACGGAGTGAAATCAATTTTCCTACGATCTATTTGACTAAAAATAATTTTTGGAAAAAACGGAATATTTTTTTGACTTTTAAATTATTTTCTACGAATTAAAAACTATTTAACACTAATTAAATGATTAAAAATACTAAACTAATATAGAAAAATCTGAAAATTTCTTAAAAACTACTTTGCTATACACTGATTCTAAGAAAAATTAAAAACTTGGGTGTTGCTTTAGAAAATAAGCTAGAAATAAACTCAAAGAGCTTAAAATGAAAACGGCAAATGACACTTAAGTATTTAATAGTGCAAGGTATAACTGATAAAGTCCCAAGGGCAGTTGGTTAAGCGTGGGGTGTTAGTGTGTTGAGCTTAGGGACCAGGGTTCGAATCCCCTTGGTACCCTTTTTGAAAATCTATTTTTTTTTCAACTTTTTCTTATCAAAACTTAAAGTGATAATCCAAATAAGTGATTTTTGTGAAAACTTTTTGTGTGAAAAGCATGAAATAAGCTGTTAGAAACATCTTATCTCAACAGTGAGCAATCAATAACAAACAAACACTCCTTTTGAAAACACAACAGGTAGCTAACCCAAACACCCTTTAACTACTTTCGCTTGAATAAGTCAAAAATAAGCAGAGGGACAAAAGAGTAAAATGGGTAAATAAGCCAAGTAAACAATAATAAGCAAAATGAGAGTTAACTAACTCTAATCCTAACTCTATCCTAGATTGAATCGAACCTAAGGTAACAAATGGACAAGGTCTAATCATTCTTTGTTATCTTTGTCATCAAACGACCAAATGACCTTCTTAAACCCAAAAAAATAAGCTAACTCAAACTATATTAAGGGGAAAACAAAAAGGGCGGGGCATCTATGGAGTTCCTAAAACTTAGAACACATGAAAAGCACAAAATAGCTCTAAATGGATAACAAATAAGCTAGTCCTAAGCGAAAGAATGGGCAAACAAGCAAAATGAGCTACGAAAAAAAGAAGTACCTAAAAGACTGATATCTAAACTAGCTACACTAGGTAATGTATTAAATTATCACTAATGAGCAGAAAAAAAATAAAACTAGATAAGCTAGAATGAAAAGCTAAGGGTGACCTGTGACTGCAGACTAGAAACCAGCCAAGGATGTCATTTGCAAGCTTTATTTTAAGTCGGAATGTGGACTCCCAAGCCTGAAGCAAGCTGCAACAATAAAGTAAGCATAGTGGAGATTCAAGAGAAGTCAAGTTGGGCCAAGTACATGCTATTTTTAGTTTGAAAATAAGCTTATATCAGCTTATGTTGGTCAAGCAACTGCATGTAAACATTCGCCTTGTAATCAGCCCAATTTGACCCAATGGCATACCCTTCAAAAGATTTTTTTGAATTTTTTCCTTTTGACCAAAGTTAAATGACCTACTGAACTAGTGATTTTTATTTTTTATAAATTTTTATCACATCTAAAACTTGGCTAAACCATTAAATAAAATCTGACAGAACTCAAATTTTTTGAAACCAAAGAAAATTTAAAACTGTTGGAATTCTTGTAAAACTAGTTTCTACTCAAACCACTTAACTTGGACACTTAAAACATGTTTGACTTTAGTTGTCAACGTGGGTAAGAAGTGATTTTGACCCGTTTACAAGCAATAACCAAACACCCCTTTAAGACTTTTTATGACTAAAACATGATTGGAAAAACTTGAAACCTTGATTATTTTGAAGACCTAATGACCTCTTTGCTGAAACTACTAAATCAATTTAAGATGAGCAAATGAACTTTAAGAACTGATAGACAAAATTAACATAACTGAACTATTTCATTACTTAAAAAAAACAGATTACAAGAAATGAAAGATTAATTTTAAAACTAAAACAAGGGGTGCCTTATACAATGGCTTACAATCCTATTTATACTAAAACATCTAGGTCTTCAATGTCTTCTTCACTCTTGTGCTTGTTTTGTGAGAGCAGTCAAGCTAAAGATTCCAACTTGCTTCTTTGAGACAATCTCAACCCTTGATCAGGTAGGTACCATTTTGAGCTCAATCTTGACCATCCACTGTGTCTTTTAAACAAGGATCACGACTTGAGGAGGGGGATGTGGGTAGTGGGTTTGGGATTTGGGTGAAACCGTTCAAAGAGATTAAGGTGGACTTTGGTTTTGATGTAGTCAAAGAGGAGAAAGGAGGGTTGAGTGTTTGGGAGGTGGGATGTTTGAGAAGAGAGAAGAGAAGGAATCTAGGGTTCGGGGATTGTTTGTCAGGCGGGAAAAACAGGGAAGAAGAAAGGAATTGGGTGTGGGTTTTATCAATTGACCGGGTCAGGGCTTGGGTTGACCGGGTTTGGACTTGGATAATGGGCCACAGGTTTGTTATTGGGTTTGTTTGGACTAACAATATATCCATTAAGCTTTTAGGGACCATAGGTGTAAAATCCAAAAATCTAGGGACCAATCAAGTAATTTATGAAGTATTATCCAAGGGCTGACTTTGTCAATCACCAAAAGTGCACGGACCGAATTTGCCAATTTGTGAAACCCGAGGACTAAACTTGACAATTTTGAAAATTCCAAGGATCAAACTGTAATTTCTCAAACTTTTGAAATTTTTCACCAAAGGACTAATTATGACAACTTATGATTTCAAAAGGACCTTTGGTGGCTTTTCTTTTAAAATTGTGCTTGGACTATTTCATCAATTTTGAAAGATTTGGACCGAACTGCCAATTATGCAAACTTTGTTCGTTTTTCGTCTGATTTTAAACATTTTGCATCCAAACATATAAAACACAATTTTGAGATATTTTCGGTGTTTGATGCATTTTGAGTGTTTTAGATGTTTCTAGCTCAGATTGGATTAAAACGATGAGTGAATCACGCACTCATCACTATTTTACATCTTATAATTACATATAACAAATTTAATTTACCAAACACTTTTATTAAAAAAGATATACTTAGCTCATGTTTGTTTCAAATTATGTACTTATACCATACTATACTTACACTTTGATATCTGAATTACGAACTACAGTACGCTCATTACTAAACATACCCTATGTATTATGTTCTCACATTTTCCCTCACGTTTTTTGCATGTGCAATATTATAATTTGAGATCCTAACTAATAAACTAGTAATGTTTAACGAATCCAAATTATAACCGCGATTTATAAGGGAAATTTGCACTTCTATGATCTAAGATGCCACTTACTTCTTACATGACTCTAACTTTGTGGCATGTTACTAAAACTATCACTTTTTTTCTTGTGAAATAAAGAAAGTGTTCTCACTTTTACATGTGAAATAAAGAAATCGTTTGTATTATTGACTGCAAAAACACTATTTTTTCATACAAATTACACACCCATCGTCTTTTGATCTTATGTATATGTAAAATTAGAGTTTTTCATCAAGCAAATTATACTAATAGAGGTATTTTTTTTATCCTCTATTAATTTAATGTTCATTTTGTTAAAGTTTTTTTAACAATTTTTTTGCAAAATATCCTAATATATTCATAATGAAAGGCTTTTCATTTTTTACTAACATAAAAAAAGTTATAACATATAAAACAAGAAAATGACATATTGCAAATTAAACGCGAATATTATGAAAATAATTAATGTTTTTCTATCTTGACAAGATTTTTCTCTTTATACTTTTATATCATTCTAAAAACACTTATTTTTCCTACTTATTTTTTCTCTCCCGACACAATTTATATCTTCTTAATTATTAACTAAAAATATGAGAAATTTTCAAGTGCTTAATCTTATTTTGATGCTTACCAATAGACAAATTCCCACCATTCATCTATTTTGATCTAATCATGGGATTAACCTAAGATTTAATAGATAAACCTAAGTCCATGTTTTTTTTTTTTTTTTTTTTTTTAATCCACCTTTTTTTCCGCTCACTTTTATCGTTTTAATACGTTTTCATATGTTTTAAATCGTTACACGTTTTCATCATTTTCCCGGTTTCATACGTTTCGTTCGGTTTACTTACGTTTTCCGTTTACACGCAGCTGTTTTCGTCCATTTCATCGTTTGTTCTTTTTAAATGTTTTCGGCCATTTTCAGACGTTTTCATACGTTTAAGAATATCAAAAGTGATATTTTGAATGTTACAAGTGATATTCTGTACTATTCAAAATATCACAAGTGATATTCTATAATATTGAGAATATCACAAGTGATACTCTGAATATCACAAATGATTATCTGTGATATTCAGATGATCAAAAATGATATTATGTGATATTCAGAATATCACAAGAGATTTTCTGAATATCACAAATGATTTTCAATTAATGTTTTGTAACATTAATCACAAGTGATATTCAGAATATCACAAAGTGATATCCAGAAAATCACAAGTGATATTCAGAATATAACAAAGTGAAATTCTGAAAATCACATGTGATATTCAGAAAATCACAAAGTGATATTATGAATATCACAAAGTGATATTCAGAAAATCACAAGTGATATTCTAAAAATCACTTGTGATAGTCAGAAACATATGAAAACGGACGAAACGTAAGAAAACAGACCAAACGTAAGAAAACGGACCAAAACGTAAGAAAACAGACGAATACGTATGAAAACGTTTAAAAGCGTTAAAACACGAATGAAAACGGACGAAAACTTATGAAAAATTGGCGAAAACGAAAGAAAATTGATGAAAACGAACGAAAACATATGAAAACGGGCGAAAACGTATGAAATCGGACGAAAACAGACGAAATTGTATGAAAACGGAAGAAAACGTATGAAAACGGACGAAAACCTATGAAAGCGAAGAAATAAAACGAATTAAAAAAGCGTGAAAAAAAAAAAAAAAAAAAAAAATGGACTTAAGTTTACCTTTATATCTTAGGTTAATCTCCACCATTAAATCAAACTAGATGGATGGTATAGATTTATGAGTAAGCAAAATAAAGTGACTCATAAAATTATTTTATGCTACGGAATAGTACGAGTATTGAGTTGAAGTTCAATTTTGACGAAAATTAAAACTTTATGTTACTTTTGACCCAAAAAAAACCCTTTTTCCTTTTAGGGGGAATTGTATATATATCCCTCCAAAGCTTTATAATTGCATATATATCAAACCAAAACTCATAATTGCATATATATCTTTTCAAAGTTTTAAAATTGTCATATATATCCAACCAAAACTCATAATTGCATATATATCATTCCAAAGCCTTAAAATTGACATATATATATCCAAATGATTATTTTAAATATATATTTAATAGAAAAAAATGTCTAATATTTATAATTGATATATAAAATGACGATTATAATCTTATTTTTTTTATTACCTTTTTTTTTACAATTACAAAATATTTTTTTATTAGTTTGAATTTTATTATGTCATTCGATCTATATATATATAGGAGTTTACGTTTAGAGGAATAATGGATGGTGTAGTTGATATTTCTTATTCAAGATTCGTCGATAACGAACATGGTTGAGTCTCCGAACATGGTTGCTCTTTCTTTTCTTAAAAAATAGTTTTTGTAATTGTAAAAAAAAGATATTTTGTAATTGTAAAATTCAAACCAATAAAAAGATATTTTGTAATTGTAAAATAAAAAACATAAAAATAAATAATCGTTCTTTTATATATCAATTATAATTTTTAGAAATTTTTTTCTATTAAATGTACTTAAAATAATCATTTGGATATATATGACAATTTTAAGGCTTTGAAATGATATATATGCAATTATGAGTTTTGGTGGATATATGACAATTTTAAGGTTTTGGAAAGATATATATGCAATTATAAGTTTTGATTGGATATATATATATATATATATATATATATATATATATATATATATATATATATATATATATATATATATATATATATATATATAGGAAGGGATCAAAGGATTACATTTTAAGTAGGGATGGTGCGGATAATATCACAAGAATATTCAAAAAAAATTAATTTAAAAAATCAAAAATTAAAAAGAAAGAGGACAACAATTTATTAAGAATCACGAAAAAAATTCGGAAAAAAATCATTTCATGGTTAAAAGGTCACAATGATATTATGAATTTTGTTAATATCACCGTAATTATCAAACTTTCTTAATATCACTACTAACTAACGCTAGCATGAGTTTCACTAAGGCTAGCAGATGTTTTACTAAAGGCTAGCGATGGTTTCACTAAAATAGCGTAGTTCTAAACCAGCGATGATTAAGTTTTTTCTAATATCAAAGTAACTTTTAAGTAAAATTGTTAATATCACGCTTACTTTTTACATGTTTTCTTAATATCAAAGTTAATTTTTAATATCACCGTAAGTTTTCTTAATATCGTAATAAAAAAGCGGTGATATTAAGTAAAATTGTTAATATCATGAGAGAACTCATAATATCGTTAATATCACGATAGAACTCATAATCAAAAACAAAAATTGCTCGAAAAATCAAAAAATAAAAAATGAAAGAAGATAACAATAGTAACGATCCCTCAAAAGGAAAAAATTAAAAAATCGTTTACGTGGTCAATTGCTACCGTGAAATTAGCGCAAATCTTGATTTTTTTACAAAAAGTCAAGATCGATCCTGGAATGAGCGGTCAAGATCCATCCGCACATCCGCACGAGTTAAAAAATCTGCACTGATCTCTCACTATATATATATATATATATATATATATATATATATATATATATATATATATATATATATATGATGGCTGCATGGCGCTGGAGGATATATACGCATTTCATCTTTTAGATGGGACTTCATAAGCTTTTTGGATACAATAAATAAAATTGTGTTACCTCTTCATGTGAAAGAAAATTTCCACATTAAAAATTAGTAATTTATGCTACCTTTTTGAACAATCTACCAATGTTTTTTTGAACAATCTACCAATGTGAAAATGATACAACTTTAGTAAAATAATTAAATTAAAGAGGCAATTTCATATCTCCTTTTCTTTTAGTTGAAAATTTTATATATACTTAAAAATGCATTAAAAACATTGTATATTAATACTTGCATTTTGAGTATATAAAAAATTAATCATGAAAGTAGAAAATAAGATGACATATGAAATTAATCCTAAATTAAATACAATAACATTAATAGTAAGTCCTACGGTATGCCAAAGAAATGAAAAAAAAGCACCAGTTACATTTGTATTTGGTAAAAAGCAAGACACTCTCATAGTCACATGAAAATGCAAGGACATGGTAGAAATAGACAACTAAGATATGAAAAAGAAAAACGTCGACAAGAATAGATATTTAAATTCACATACACATAAATACAAATATTCCCACTAGAATGTTAAAAAGCGTGACAACATTTCAGCATAAATTGTGAGCTTCAGACTTGCTTCTAATCATTCTCACCATTCTTTCGAAAACTTTCATAGGATTTCTCTTTCGCAAACACAAACAAATCAAAAATAACAATGGGCTATTTTGCTCAAACATTGACAACAAACAAAATGTTGTGTACGCTACTAGTAATTGAGTTGAGTATGAGCTACATGATGGTTATGGGAGAAGTGTACAAGGTTGGCGATTCTGCTGGGTGGAACGTTAACTCAAACTTAGATTACTCGAGTTGGGCATCCTCAAAAACCTTTCGTGTTGACGATGTTCTTGGTGAGTATCATCGCTTTTTTTAACTAATTGTCCCGTTATTTAAGTTCCATTTTTTCCCCTCTCTATGCACCTAAAAATGATTCATTTAACATGAATCATCATTTTTATCTCAATATCGTATTCCTTTTTATCTCAAAATCGTATTGTTTTAGATAAAATTGGTCTGTATGGATTAATGTACACAAGCTTTTGTTAATTTACAAAATAAAAGTATTGAATGCGTCGAAAACAAAACAGGAATATGTTTCTAGAGAAAAATAACCAGAGTTTTTTTTTTTTTTTTTTTTTTTTTTTAATTATTGAAGAATTTTAAGCAATTAATTCGTTGATGATCATCAACTACAAAAAATATTGTAAAGTTATAATATTACTATTTTGAGCAAATTACGGTTTGTGTTTTTGCTATACATGGTAAAAATGTCAATAAGCATTGATGTCTTCTTTTATAACTTTTGTGCTTTTCTCCTTTTTGTAACGTGTGGTAGTCATAAAATAACTTTATGTTTTATGTTTTGATCAATCATGGTATAACTAAAATCAACCTGACAGTTTCTAACTAGCATGGTTTATTATGTATTGAAACAGTGTTCGAGTACAATGCGACGAAAGAGAATGTGATAGAAGTGACCCACTCTGATTTTCGGTCATGCAACACCTCAACTCCAATGAAAGTACTCAATTCTGGCAATGACTCGTTCACCATCAAGGCACCTGGTCACTACTTCTTCACTAGTAATCTTTCGGAGCACTGCAAGGCTGGCCAAAAAATCGATGTCAGGGTCCTCAAAACACCTCCACCGGTCACTGCCCCACAACCAATCTCGACCATTAGCCCCAGCCCAAGCCCGTCAAATGCTCAAGCACCTAGCCCAATGGAGAATGCAGCGACGACACATGATCCCAAGTGGATGCTTACGAAGGCCATTGGTGTGGCCTTGAGTGGTCTTGTGGTTTTCGGTCATGGTTATGCTTAGAGGCAACAAAATGCAAACATTTGATCTTGTTATAATTTAAAAAATAGTAACTAGCATGTAATATTTCAGGTGATATATGTGTTGCTAGTTCTAATTGTGGTTTATTATTATTGAAATAGAAATTAAAACATGTCATTCATGACACATAATTGATGAAAGTTGATTAGTTTAATTCAACATACACCATTATTATTTCATACATCATTTGGTGCAATCAGGTTACAACTTTTGGTAATCTTAAACTTATGTTTGATTTTAATAGACAGTACAAATTTGATTAGTCATATTTGTCAAAACTCAAAACCAATCTAAAAGCACTGGTACGGCGACGTCATACGTTATGGCGTGAGCCACCGTACTAGTGGTGGAATATAGAGACTCACGTCGTGACCCGCGCGCTCATTGTCAGCCTTTTCTTTCTTTTTTTTCTATTGTTTGTTGTATTTGTGTTTATGTTTGCTATGTATTTGTGTTAGTGTGTCTGCGCGCAAAAACATGAAGAGGAAATGTTTGAAATATTATGAAAAAATTCATATTTACCTAGTTTAAAGGTCGAGATCGATCCTATCAAATTCATATGAACATGACTTGTAATATTTTCTCACAAACATAACAATAGGGCCTACTAAAGAAAACTTTTTTTTTTTTTTTTTTTAATTGTGAGAAAATGTTACCTATCATGTTCATATGTATGAACATGAGAGGATCTTAATCCCCAGTTTAAACATCACAAATTCATATCCAAAACACAAATTTATAATGCATAAATACAATGATTTTAAAGTATCAGTTAAGAAGATATAAAATTATGATGTCTAAATTAGGTATATAAAAAATTGGCCCTTCATATTAATGCTTTTATTTAATCCCTGGAAAATATAACTTACTTTACTTGTTTAGTTCCTAACTGTATTTTAGTATTACTTAGCAGTCTTCGTAGCGTTGCGTGATGGTACATCAAATAAATTTTTTCGATGAATAATGTATTTAGTTTATTATTCTTTTAACAATAAATTTACTGACATCAAGAATTTCATATGCGTCTGCTTTGGGCTCGAACCGCTGGCCCGTGTTCCGCTCGGGCTCGAGCCCGTTTGGTCCGCGCCTGCCTCGCTCAAGCCCATTTGGCCAGTTGCGCTCGGCTTGAATATTTAAGTAATGTGCTTTATTATTTGTAGAGTGAAATTTAATGGGGAATTGTGTTTAATTTTGTTGTACAATATGTTTGATAATTTGTATTTCTTATGTAAGAGGTGTTTTAATAACTTTATTAATTGTATTTATTGATCAGTTAAATAATTGACTATATTAAATAGCATTAATGTGGTATTTTGTTGTACACTATGCTTCTTGTCTTATACGTCTGAAAATTATGTGCATTAAAGTGTTGTACACTATGTTTCTTTTCTTGTAAGTAGTAGTCATTAATAACGTTGATCACTTTAATAGCATTAATGTTGTAAGTCTGAAAATTACATAATGCTTATTTTGTTGTACACTATGCTTATTTTGTTGTAAATCTGAAAATTGGTTGCAGCTATTGTACATTGTGATTAAATGGTTGTAATTTTTGGTGAATGGTGTTTTTAATAACATTAATGTTGTTTGATAAAATTTTGGTCTTAAAATGACACCACGCTTTATTTTGTTGTACAATATGCTTACTTTGTTGTAATTCTGAAAATTGAGTGCATTAAAGTGTTGTAAACCATGCTTAATTTCTTGTACGTCTTAAAATTAAGAGTGATGTAACTTCGTGCATTATATGTAGTATTCCTAACTGTTAATATTCTTTCAAATTAGGTATATAAAAAATTGGCCCTTCATATTAATGCTTTTATTTAATCCCCTGAAAAATATAACTTACTTGTTTAGTTCCTAACTGTTAATATTCTTTCACATTTTAGTATTACTAGACGAGTACTCGTGCATGATAACAAGATTTTATAGCGACAAATCGTTTTGTGGTAAAAGAAAATTTATGGGTTATAAACGAAAAATAATAAAAGTTTGAAGATTTGGGGATTAAACATAATGCTTTGAAACCCAGTTTGACAAGGGCGATTCAACCGGTTGAGTGACGTGGATTAAATAAAGAGGTAAGTACAAAAAAAGGACAAAATCTTTATTGAGGTCCCCATCATGAGTCATTTTTAAAAATTCTCAAATTATTATGAAAGAATCACAAGAATCTTGAACTCCAATCGAAATTTCGACACGTGTCTTTTGCCTCAAAATGTTCAACTTCACTAATGTTTGACACATGTCTCTTTTATTGTAAAAGTACCAGTATCTTAGTAGCAATTGTGTTAAAATACAAAACACCCTTATTTCTTATACACTTTCTCTCTCACCAATTCCCCATCCAGTATTCCCATCTCTTCCCATCTCTCACCTATTATATACTTTCATGTGGAAACTTCACCAAACCAAGAAACGAGCAAAAACTAATTTTATACACATGTTCGCGAAATGATATCATTCATAATTTCGCCTATCATATCCGATTATCGCATATCTTCATCGAACGATCGATCCCAAGATCGTAGTCGTGGCCAGGAGTCATCTTTGAAGCGGTGGAGACGTTTGACGATGGCACGTGTGAGTCGATCCATTATTACAAGATTCGATTTATAAAATGGGCATCTTTATGTTAAATCTAATATGGGTTTGTTCCAATTTTAATATTTTTGTTAAATCTGAGATGGATTGAGATGGATTTTGAGATATTAATGGATTTTTTTAGATAATGTTTATATATTGTTTGTAATTGTCATCGGGGAGACCTTTTGTTGCTCCTCCACCTTTTTAATAAGCTTTCTTGTTTAATGTATTTTTTGTTTTTTGTTTCATGTGATGTTTATTATGGTGTTTCAAGGATTTTGAGATATCAATGGATTATTTTATATCATTGTGCTTTTCTTTCGTCATCATCACGGTCTCTGTTATCATAGTAGTCCATGATATGAAATCTCTTTCGGGTAATCGGAAGAAAAAAATTTTTGGCCGGAATATAGTGCCGGAATCTGGAAAAGAAAAATGAGGATGATGAAGATTAATGTGGAGTAGATAAGTGTAAAAGAAAGAAATAATATTTTATTATAAAAGCGTATGGTATTTTAGACATTTGTTAATTTAATAATAGTGACAAATATCAAATCACATATTTTTATTATAAAAATTGACACGCATGTCGAGTTTTGGGTGGAGTTGAAGATTAGTAGTTGAGGAGTTGGACACGTGTCAAGCATTTGATGGAGTTCTTGTGATTCTTGTGATTCACGACCATTTGAAATTCTTAAAAACGATCACGATGGGACCTCAATAAAGATTTTCATTTTTTTTTCAGACTTTCTACTCTTAAATAAAAGTTGTATTTTATATTTTTAATTTGAGTTTCTTTTTTCTTTTTTCTTTTCTTTTTATTCTATTTTATTATTAATGAAAACTTATTTTTAGTTTAAGTTGTGTTTTAATTTGAATAGTTATTAAAATTAAAAATATGCGGGCTAGGGAGATTATATAACTTGAGTGATCTGGAAAGCTGTTGACGTGAAACATATTACACCAAACGACCATGACATACTCATATAGTCATATTGCAATAATAAAGGTTGGAACAAATTTCGTGTTGAAAACTTATAACTTCTAAAGTTTTTTTTTTTTTTTTTTTTATTTTTTATTATTATTATTTTTTTATAACAATGTCTATATACATGAAAGTATCAAACATGTGAAACCTTGTTCCAATTCCGTTTTTCTCTAATATTTTGAGAAACTGTAAATTTTGGTCATCATTTCATTGGTTATTCTTTATGACAGTTGTAATTGTGTTAATTACTGGTTGTGTCTAGTATGAAATATATATATATATATATTGTAGCTATCGAGTATATCATGATTTTTCATGTGAATCATTCTAGCGTATCACATGTCAATTTACATGTTTGATTGTGTCTTCACCCTTATCTTCGCAATTTTATCACATGTTCAAGTTTAAAGGAAGGTTAAGACAACAATTTAAATTTGTAAATGATCTTGCAACAAAAATATATAAATTTTGCAGTTTCTAAGGTTTTGATAATATCGATATTGATGATATTATTGATGTTGATGCTAGTGACGATATCGATCTTTGATATGGGTCTGGAACTGCTAACTAGCATGAATGCACCTCAAACAAAATTTTTGCATCATTACTCTTTTATTTTTTACCGTCTATGCAGGAGTAACCTGAGAAAAAAAATTAAGGCAAATGATAAAAAAATTAAGGCAACTATTTTTTTTCTTATTGTGTGTACTGAACTTTCAAAATTCGATTATTGTATGTATTTTGTGACCATCAGATCCTTTAATTTTTAAAATTTTGAAAGGATAAAATGGTCACTTTACTACAGAATAGTCATAAATACACATAATGATATAAATTTGAAAGTTCACTACATACTGATAAGAAAAAAATAGTTATACACACAATCACATAAAATGTCAAGTTCGATGCATTTTTTTGTCATTTGCCCAAAAAATTAAGGTTAACTTAATATGTATCATATAGGCTATAGTAGTGCTAATCTAATTTCATCTCGAAACAAGAAAGGAACAATGTAAAAACCATTCAAATTTGTTTTAAATACTATGAAATGATTATATCATCATTAAAAATATTAAATAGTTTAGTAAATAATAAATACACTAAATTTTCAACAATGTGCTATAAATAGACGTTACAATTTTAGCCTTGATAGATCATAAATGTCACATGAATAAGCGATGATGGACTAATAAACAGCTAAGAAATGAATGTAACACACAATAAAAGATTAACTTGGAATTCAAATTCAGATAAATACAAAAATAGTAACTATACAATCACATAAATTGTGAGTTTAGGACTTGCTCTTGACCATTCCCACAAGTTTCTTCAAAGTTTTTAGTCTGAGTTCTCTCCCATTTAACACAAAACGTAGTGAAAGTTAACAATGAGTTCATCCACTCGGACAATAGCAACCACAAAAATGACGCTATATACGCTATTTATAATTGCGTTGGGTCTACACGCCATGATGGTTAAGGGTGAAGTGTACAAGGTTGGCGGTCCTGCTGGTTGGGCCGCTAACACAGATTCCAATTATACGGATTGGACATCTTCCAAAACGTTTTATCTTAAGGACGTTCTTCGTGAGTACCTTCATTTTCATTTCGTTCTAAACCAATTAGTCTTCTCTTATTTTTATTTTTTTCTTTTTCTTTTTACTTTTGTTTACTTTGTTAGCTTTAATTTGTTTACACATGCACAAATACAGTACACTTACGAAATACTAAAATTGAGTAGAGTTTTTCCATTGAGAAAAAATGACTTTGTCCATAGAAAGAAGAGCGAAGTCCAATCTAGTCACCTTTTTGTTTTTTCATTCACTTTCTACTTAAAATAAGTTTTTCAAATTTGTTCTTATGCGATTGTCAGTCCGTGCGATCTCATACAATTTTCGACACGAATCCAAAGTTAGTTAGAATATTTTTCAGACAATCGAAGTGACATTTTGCGCGATCATTTTCTTCTAAACCGACACGATTTTGTTGTCTTATTAGACCCACTTGTCTGATAAGACAAAAACAAGTTTTGTCGGTCTAGGGAAAAAAACTGGTCGCACAAAATGTCTTGTGGATCTAGCAAAAAATAGCCTAACTAACTTTTGACACATCCTAACTAATTATGGTCACCTGCCACGATTTGTATGAGGTCGCACGGTTTAACGTTTGCACAAGACCAAAATTGAAAAACAAACGTTCTCTTTTTACAAGAAAGTGAATAAAAAAAAAAAAAATGTGACTAGATTTGGAATTGGCTGTAGAAGAAAGTAATACGTATTAGAAGTCAATGTTATTCACATATGCATTTACTGATTTACTCTTAAGAAATAAATGGTCTTAATGTGTGAAGACAATAACATTTACTTTTAGTAACTCGTAATAAAGTTTTCTTTTAACAGTGATGAAACTTTAATTCTCGAACTTTTTACTATTTTGAGCAACCTAGGGTCCAATTTTGTAGTCATTGTTATTGATTATTTAGAACGTTGCATTAAAAAACATGAATGCACACTAAAATTTTGTACAAGGTAGAAATGACAATATTCAATAACCATAAAAATAACAATGTTTTGGAATACCTGGAAATTTTTTACTTGTATAACAGTTTATGTTTATTATTAGCGCTTTATATTGCTGCTGTATGAAAGAAAATGATATGTATAGTAATTGTGTTGATGCAACAGTGTTCGAGTACAATGCAACGATTGACAATGTAGTACTTGTGACTCACTCACATTACCGATCGTGCAACACCTCGGCTCCAATAAAAGTTTATGATTCCGGCAATGACACATTCACCATCAAGTCACGACGCCATTTCTTCTTCACTAGCAATTTTCCGGGTCATTGTGAGGCTGGTCAGAAGCTCTATGTCAGGGTTCAAAAATCGTCTCATCATGTCACAGCCCCACCACCTAGCTCAACCATCAGCCCCAGCCCAAGTCCCTCGGGAGTAGCACATGTGGATTCAAATACCATAGCACCTAGCCCAACGGAAAGCAGTGCGGCACCAACACGTGATTCCAAGTGGATGCTTATGAACATCATTGGTGTGGCGCTAAGTGGCCTTGTGATCTTGGCTAATGGTAATGCTTAAAAAAATATCTTGTAGTAACTAAAAGAACCTTAACTAGCATTTTAGTGCTTCATGTGATCATTTGTGTTTTGTTTGTTAACTTGTTCTAGTTATGGTTTTACTATCCTTGAACTCATATTAAGTATGAAAGTTACAAATATATAAAAAGCTTCATAGTTGTGATTTGAAAGTTAAAAGATGTTTTGTACATGGCTTGACGGATGCCTTGTATAAAATCTTATACGATAACTAAATGCGTTGGTCAAAAATATATTATACCAATTATTGAAAGAGAAAACATACTATTTCGATGATTTATTTTAACTTTTAACAATATTTACAACAAAAGATTGTACAACGTTAACAATTTTTGTTTGAAGTAGACTTTAAGGCCCCAAATATACAACGTGGTATATATTTTTGAGACCTCTAAAACTTTAAGGCTCCAAAGATGTACACCAAAGGCCTTTGATCTAGTGGTATGTAAGCTACCCATCAAACTTAGAGGTCGTG
The DNA here is from genome assembly GCA_022545495.1 of Chrysanthemum lavandulifolium. Classification (NCBI taxonomy): domain Eukaryota; kingdom Viridiplantae; phylum Streptophyta; class Magnoliopsida; order Asterales; family Asteraceae; genus Chrysanthemum; species Chrysanthemum lavandulifolium. The sequence goes on along the minus strand of CM040241.1, from coordinate 80,944,825 downwards.
GATTCAAGCTTCATTGGAGACATTTGTGAGATATCTAGTGAAATAAATATGGGTTTGAAAAAAATTATCATTATAAAAAAATTTACACGAGGCACAATGAAGCATATATGGGCTTCAACATAAAGCATGATTATCTGGGCTGAATCTTAAACTATTGGTTTTTACTGTTATTGGCCCAATATAACCGGACCAGCTTAACATGAAACCAGTTAAAATTTTGTTTTCTATATGTTTATTTTATTTTATTTTTTTTTTATTTTTTTTCCCTTCTTCTATCTGAATTATAGAAAAGACATCAAGTTTTTGTGAACATATCGATCCTTTAATGACCGAAAGCTGTAACAAAAAAGACAACAATCCTTGAATGGCCTTATCCCTTATGGCCAAAATGATTATAGACAAGACCATTTGCTAACATGTTTGCTATACTTAGACCCCTTAAAGGAACGACAAGAGATCGACTGAGTTGGCAAGATTTTGTGATCATCATAAATAGAATTGTTGAATATGTGTTGTGTCAGAATCTGGTTCAGCTTATTAGTTTGTATTACAGTTTGTATAACATCAAAAAGCATAGTTACTTAAAAACATACTGCTATGAAAATTATCAAGTTTGAACATGGACTAATAATATAATCGAGATTAAAATATTGAACACGAACCAACCCACACTTCGAGTCATTAATGCACCCATACAAATCTCGATCTTAAAACTTTTCAAAATTCAAATTTTACATTAAAGCTCATAACCTTATTCCTTAATGAAGAACATTAGTAAAATAACCAATTCCAAATTGGTATATCAAAATAAAATTAAAAACACTTACATGTGGAAGTCCACGCAATTCTCACGTGATAGATTATTTATTAGATTGTACTAATTTCATAAAAGAACCTAAGCAAAATAAATATACCTAAGAGTACATAATTAATCACCTACACCACCAAACACCATAACATTAAAATAAGTTATTTTATCATCACTCACTATATAACATAACATAACTTCCCCACCACCTTCATTCCACTCTTCACATTTATGTCCATCACAAAGAAACCGTGAAACTGAGATTTGGATTCGACTCGAACCTGATATCGCGACATTTTTAATTGCTTTACGGTATGATCTCGATTTTTTGCTTTAAAACATTTTAGTTTATTGTACGCATTTTTAGAGTCAGTCTTATAGTTTATGGATTGAGATCTTCTCAAGTTGACATAAATATAACATATAATGTTTTTCTCACAAACAGAACAGTTGACCTACTGATGTACCCATTATGTTTATATCAATTTGAGAGAATCTTATTCCGTTATAATATATAGTGTACTTGAACTAAATGTTTAAAATTTGCATATTTGTTGCAGTGTACGATATCGAAAACCAAACATAGCAATGGAAGTAAGCAGAGTTACACTAGATATATTTTCGAGCCTCGAAAAGAAATGGCTAGCACATTGCGAAAACAACAAGAAGACGCGCATCCTGAGCATAGACGGGGGCAGAACCACCGCCATTGTCGCAGGCGCGTCTTTAATACATCTCGAAGAGCAAATTCAAGCGAAAACCGGTGATTCAAACGCTCGAATCACCGATTTTTTTGACATTATTGCCGGTACCGGCATCGGCGCACTTTTAGCTGTGCTAATCAACGCCGATGACGGTAACGGTCGACCAATGTTCACGGCTCAAGAAGCCGTGAAGTTCGTTACAAATAACTGTAACGAACTTTATAAATCTAAAACTACTGGCATTTTTCGCCGAAAAAAGATTTTTCGGGCGAAAGTATGAGTAAGGTGTTGAAAACAGTTTTGATTCGAGATGACGGTTACGTGTTGACGTTAAAGGACACGTGTAAGCCTCTCGTTATTCCGTGTTTTGATTTGAACTCATCCGCGCCATTCGTGTTCTCACGCGCGGATGCTTCGAATGCTAGCTATGATTTTGAGCTGTGGAAGGTTATCCGTGCCACGTCAGCGGACACGGCTATGTTTAAGCCGTTTCCGTTGACTTCGGTCAACGGAAACACGTCATGTGTGGCGATTGATGGCGGTTTGGTTATGAATAACCCGACCGCTATTGCTGTTACACATGTTTTACATAATAAACGTGATTTTCCGTTACTTAACGGGGTTGAAGACCTTGCGGTTATTTCTATTGGTAACGGTCCACTAAGTGTAACGGATCGTAAGAAAGTTAACCGTCGCGGAATGTGTTTACCGTCAACGGTAGTTGGAATTGTTCTAGACGGTGTATCGGAGACTATCGACCAGATATTGGGCAATGCATTTTGTTGGAACAATAATGATTACATCAGAATTCAGGTACGTGACATCATTTCTTCGTATATAATCGTCATTTTATTTTTTCGTGATATGTTAAAATGTCGTCGTTTTGGATATTTTTGTAGTCCAACGGGTACGTGAAGGGAAGAGCTGGGCCGACAATGGAGGAGGTGTTGATGGAGAGAGGAGTCGAGTCTTTACAGTTTGGTGCTAAGCGGTTGTTAAAGGAGACTAACGGGCAAAGAATCGAAGCGTTTGTGCAAAGGCTTGTTGCCTCACGGAGAAGTAGCATTCCGCCTAGTCCTTGTAAGGACGCAGCTTTAACTCCAATTGTTTATGGTCGATAGGCGGTTAGTAGAAGTGTGCAAAGCTCGGGATTTAAACTAGTATCGTTATATTTGTTATAGTGCTCGGTACCAAATATAGCAAAGTACATGTTTTTCAGTACTATCCGCTTCGACATATGCACGGTCAGGTAACTCGAGCATGTCCAAAGGTTTGCGGGTAAGGTTATCGGTATGGTTTGTGACCAAACTTGTTACGCCGATACAAATCAGTATAACTACTGGTATCTGAATGAGTTTTCTAAGGTTCAGAATAGCATTTTGTGCACTTCACTAGAATGGTTTACTATCTAGTTTTAACTTTTAACCATCTCGGTTAAATTTTTTTACTACCTAGTTTCGGTGCTCAATGTATACAGTATTAGTTTGTCGCTATGTGTAATTCATCTTCATATTCTTATCAAAGTTTTGTATTGGATTATTTAATGTTCATTGTTGTTGAAGTTATAGAAATATTTAATATAGAGCCTTGGAGTTATTTATTCTTGTCTTCTGAACAAAATAAGTAAAAAATTAAGTAGCTTCTTCCATGCTAATAAATGGCATTAAAAGCCAATGCACTTGCCTTGTAAAAGTAAGATGCCAATACTATTAATTAATAAATGGCATTTAGATGTTCACTTTTGAAAGATTTGTAATAAAGAATCAAATCTCGATGTGTTTATGTTTTTTTTAAGATAAATATTGAAATTTTGATTTGTGACAAACTAACATGTAAATGTGAGGTTTGTATATGTCGGTGATATTGCTAAATATATTGACAAAATAATTAATTTGTACGTGTTTTATCTTTTATTTTTGTACTTATTGTGTTTCTCCAATATCAATCGAGAAAGCGAGATGATTAGCGTACTTCATTTTTTGATAATGTACAGACCGATAATGCAGTATATATGATACAATCTTGTAAATCGTGAAGAGAGTGTCATAATATAAAAATATGAAAATGTGCAAATCAATTTCAATTGAAAAGTATAAGAGGCAATAATTAAAAAAGAAAAAAAATAAAATTGGCAATAATCAATTTGTCGTGTACTATATGTGGGACTCGGTGTCCTTTTAGTGTAAAGAAAATTAGCTTAAAGACAACGATGGGTCATGAGAAGATACGTAAATCGAAAAAAGTATAATTTTGTGGATCTCTGTTTTTTTTGTAGGACGCAGTGTCTTTTACGCATTAATACGCGCTTGTGAAGCACGCATGTTAGACAAACCCTTAGTAGAATATTAAGAAATGTGGTAATAATAGATCGATGGACCTCAAATTTGAAACATAAGCATAAGCATGATTTGTAAGAGGGTATGGTCATGAACATAGTTAGAAACCATGACAAATACATCTTGATTACATACATATGATTCAAAATATTCACCCAAGTAACGTGAACAAAATAACTCACCTTTTTTATAATTTGATGTAGAGTATCATTCATAAAACAAGTGAGCAACAAGGCAAACTGAAGGCATCTTTGAATGGAATGGCTTTGGGTTGGATCTTTCAAAGCATCTCTCTCTTTATGCTTGCTAATAACGTATTAGCTAATATTATATTTAGTTCATGCCCGCTTGTGAGTTAGGTCATTAACGTCTCAATTGATTATATATATCGGTCATAGAAATATAACATTTCATGAGGTATTCATCATTTAACATGGTATTACAGCTTTAGGTTTAATCTGTCGACCTGTTCGGCCGCCTCAATGCCACCTCGTCAAACCCTAACCACACCGTTCATTCGTACTAAAAAAACAGCAAAAACAGAAGCCCATTGTTTCGACCATAACTCTCAAGTCGTAAAAAGTTAGCTGATAGTGGTCAACGGCCATGCTTTTGTAATTACATTCCGAAGAAAAGCATACTGAGATCATAATTGTGGCCACACTGATGCAGCGTCACGCACCCAAACAAGCAGCTGCATTCAGAAAACAACAATCGATTATTGTTTTGCTTATAATTCTCAAACCGCTTAGAGTTTGTTGATACTGTTAGCGGCTGCAAATTCGTAATTAAATTCCACATAAAATCATATTGGAATCGTTTCCTCCGCAAGACGGACACTCCGTACGCCATTAAGGTTTTTATTTATTATATATATTGAAAAACAAAGTATAACATCTTACGAGGTATTCATCATTCAACAGGATAATGCTACTATCATTAGATAATGGTAATGCCACAAATTGGTACAATTTTTGATTAAATGACAAAAGTCATTTTCAGTACATTTGTCTAAAATCGACTTCTATTTTCTTTATGGGGATCTACTCGTGACACGGTAAGCGCAAACATAACAATCTTAACTGATTAAGGTGTCACGTGTTTTTTTAGAGGTTTTACAGTTTTATCTGCAAATCATGTATGCAAAAAAAAAGATACATTTCAAGTTTTCACCTGTAAGAAAAAATACCGCTTGTTTTTTATACTTTTGAAAGAAATGAATAAAAGAGAAATAAATGGGGTTTTTGTTGAAAAAGTGAAAGTTTATGTCTAAATTTTAAAGATGTGATAAGTGAAAAGAAGCAATTTTGTCTGATAAAAACAAACAAATATCTCTCCGCCCTCTCGCAGACAAAAAGTGAAAAGAAGAAGAAAAAATGTCTTTAAAAAAAAACAAAAAACAAATGACACCTAAGTATAACTAACTAGAGGACAACAAGTTCGTATAATAAGGGCATCCACGATGTGATGATTATAAAAAGGTTTATAAAATTTAAAATGGTTTATAAGTCATCATAAGGCGAGATTTAAGATCATGAGAAATGAAATAGGTCTAAATTTATGAATCTTTTCATTTCAATAAAGGAAAATGATAAATGGACTTACCAAAGAGGCCAAAAGATCTAACGTAAATGAATCAGACAAGTGATGTTATATAATTTATTTATCTCTAGTTATTCTTTAGCGCCTTTAGCTAGACCCACGATCAAAGTTCTTGATAAATACTTGTATGACTCATTAATACATCTCTCATTTATAAACTATTATGGCGTATATTTCACGATATCCTCAGAATTTCAAAATTACATATATCGTTTTACCATTTTTAACGTAAAAGTCTGATGTTTTAATGCATCAAATGATATATATGTAATTTTGAATTTCTGATGATATATATAAATATTTCATATATAAAGTGTAAGCATATTGACAATAAGTTTTTAAAATGTAAAATTTATAAATTAATATTTCTAAGTGACATTAAAGATATTCAAAGAATTTTTTATTGAAGATGCTCTAAGTTAGTGGATGTACCTTTCATAATAACAAAATTAATAGTCATTCTTAATTGCTCCAAAGCTTGCTTTCTTCTGTTTTTCTTTCAAATATTAATCACATAAACTTGAACTTGCAAAATATATCGATCGAAATTCGATACAGTTAATGTTCAAAAAAAAAAGAAAAAATCAAAATAGTTCCGCGTGTTAATCATATATCGGCATATACCGTTTTGTATAGGTTTTGGGATTTTCTTTGTTGCACAACTTTTTTGTGTCGCTTATCATGTTTGTTAACTAACCTTTATCATCACACGAATATTAAATACTTTAAGAGTTTAAGTTTATGTTTCATGTGCTTTTTAGTTTTCATCACTTAACTTTATAGTCATGAAAACGACTTGATATGTGTATTAATTATAAATTTCGTTACAGTTGTGCTGATACAGTGATATTAACATTCTTTTGATGATCGTCTAGAGTCTAGAGGTTCTGCACCTATAATAATTAGGTATATGTTTTTTTTTTTTTTTTTAACGACAATTTTATAAACTAGCAAGATGCTAGAAAAACATTACAAAGAAATCAAATGAGGATTTTTCATCCAACTCTTCAAAGAAAACAAACTATTACATCTACTAGAACACGAATTAAAGAATGCGACTTTATATCATCAAAAATCACATAACGTCTCGGAGGGTTCACTGCAAAAATAGCTTGGTTCCTGAATGCCCAAAGATGCCACCAGGCTATGTAAAGAACTCCTTCCAAAATTAACTTGAGTCTAGAAGGGAACCGAATAGCAGAAAACCAAGCAACCCAATCTGAAAAAGGCAATAAGCCATGCCAATCCAAGAACCACCAACGACAAATCCTGCGAAAGACAAGCTAAGCAATATCACATCGAAACAAGATATGATGAATATCCACTGGAACCAAGCCACATATCGGGCATATAGAGGAATCCAAAACCACTCCTCTACGAATAAGATTACATCTGGTCGGAAGACGATCAAGCCGAGCACGGCAAGCAAAAACATTAACCTTAATCGGGATATATTTCACCCATTTCGTTACATTAGTATCTGAAGGAAGAAGAATATCGTCTAAAATTATTCGAACCTCTTTAACACAAAACTCACCTTCGCCATTCAGATCACAAATCCATCTATCCTTAGAAGAAGAAAGAGTAACAGAACCTGATAAAGAATTTAAGTCGGTCCACTGCTTTCGGTCAACTCCATCACGCACAGATCTTTGAAAGGTGACATCTATGGAAGAAAATCCCAACTTTGAAGCAACCGATGCCTCTTTATCTGTCTCTAGGGCAAGTAAGCGAGGAAACTTGACGCGAAAGGGTTGATCAGAAACCCAATTATCGTACCAGAACCGAGTAGTATGACCATCCCCTACTCGTTTCTTACAGTGCGAACCAAAATCAAACCCTTTGGAATTCAATAAATGCGTCTCTCGTAAAATAGAGCACCAAATTGATGACTGATTAACAGGGTGTAACTCAAGGGAAGGACCGTACAGAGCTTGAATAACACGATACCAAAGACACCCATCTTGAGAAAGAAAGCGCCACAACCACTTTAGTAAAAGAGCGTGGTTTAACGCGTGGAAACTTGAAACACCGAGGCCGCCATTTTTCTAGGACGCCAAGACTTTGTCCCAAGAGACCCACACAATCTTTCTTGAAAAAAAAAGTTGGTATTGATCTCTTCTCTTTTTTGAAAAAAAAAAGTTGGTAATGGTGAATGCACTTCATTTTGGGAAGATTGCTGGCTATCGGATGAATCTTTGAAACAAACTTATCCTAGACTTTTTCTGTTGGAATTGAACAAAAACATTACTCTTGCTGATAAGATGAGGGACTCGACCTTGATTTATTCTTTTAGACGAGCTCCTAGAGGTGGCAATGAAGAGGTTCAGTTCCAGCTTCTTCGTGCTAGCTTAGCCAATGTTCTTCTTCCCCAAATTAAAGATTGTTGGGTTTGGAAATTAGATTCTTCAGGCGACTTTTCGGTGAAATCAGCTCGCTCTTTTATTGATGACTCCTTGTTGCCAAAAGCGGATGTTCCTACGAGATGGGTTAAAGGGGTTCCCATTAAGATCAATATCCTGGCTTGGAGAGTTTGCTTGGAAAAGTTGCCAACTAGGCTTAATCTTTCTTTACGAGGCGTTGACATTCCCTCTATCATTTGCCCACTATGTAGTATTGCCGTGGAATCTTCCTCTCACCTCTTTTTCTCATGTCAGTTAGCTCGCTCCTTGATGCTAAAGGTAGCTTGTTGGTGGGAGTTGGATATTCATGACTTTAATTCGTACGACGATTGGATTGTTTGGCTTAGCAGTATCCGGTTGACTTCGAAGATTAAGGAGATTTTTGAAGGTACTTATTATGTCACGTGGTGGGTTATTTGGAAGTTTCGTAACCAAGTTTGGTTCGGTCCTAGTCAGCAGCGTTTGGAGCTTCTTTTTGATGATAATGTTCGTCTGTCGTATTCTTGGTGTTCTAATAGATGTAAATTTAATTATGATTGGAACGCTTGGATGAAATGTCTTAGATATTTTTTTTTAATCTTTTCTAGCTTCTTGCTAGTTTTTAATAAATTTGCCATTACAAAAAAAGAGATGAGTATATTTAAGGTTGGTGGTATGCGCGTACATACTTTTAAGGCGTAATCATTAGTGTAAATATGAATCCTTTTATTTACCACAATTTTAAATTATAATAGTAGGTGCATACTCTTCCCAAATATATAATCTATAATCTATAACTATTTATAACGAGAGAGAGGAACCCGTCGCGTGCTGTGGAGTGTTTGCCATTTTCTTTAGATGTTTCAAGAGTCGCTAGTTCCTTGTTGTTGATTGCCATCTTTTTATAAAGTCTTTCAAATGGTAGTCAGAATAATATTTTCTAAAAGAATATATGCTAAACTTTAACACTTTTATAAAATTATACGTTTGTCAAAAGATATCAATATTGACTCGCTTTGTTTGTAATGCAGAGCTTTCTCATCATATATTTTTCCGAAAAAAATAGCCGATATTTGTCAGATATTGGATAAATAAACATTGTTATATATTAAAAAAATAATATATAAACTTTTCTAAAAAGTTGTACGTATTTGGCCCTCGTAGTTTTAAAAAACTTTTAGAATAGTTTTAAAAGTAGTCGATAGGTTAAAGGTCTATTTTGAAAGTTTTTTTTATTTAAAAATTATATATATCAAACTTCAACAATTTTTATAAAATCGTATGTATATCGAAAGCATATGAATATTGGGCTTGTTTTGTTCGTTATCGAAAGACCTTTTTGCCAGTATTTTTTTTATTCAAAAAATCAAAATATATCTGTTAGATAATTGATAAATAAAATTTGTTGCATAAAAAAATTTGTTAATAGTCAAAAGTTCTGGGTGTATTTTGAAATTTCGATTTTTACCCTTTCTTTATTGCCGCGAGCCATTTCAAGCCGACAATATTTAATGTTGAGCCTGTAAGCCGACAATATTTAATGGTGACCTTGTTGCACGCCCCTTAAGATATATAAAAATGCATTTAGGACATTTATAAGTAAAAGTCTTAATTTTTTAAGTTTACACATGTTACTATATTTAGTAATTCATACAATCAAATATTACACTACACTAATTACATTATAATGTACATTAATGACACATTAACTTTTAGTATTAAAATAGATGTTACAAACCTGCAATAATACAAATTTAAAGTTCTAAAATTTATCATATATATTCAATTTTTACTAAGTTTAAATGAATATAATTATGAAAATCTATATTTGTATTAATATATTTTATGGAAATTTAGACATACATTTGTTTTTAAACTATCAAACCTAGAACCGTCATATACCGACTATCATTACATACCGCTAAAAGATAAAGATACGATAAAAACTGCATATTTGATATCCCGCCGTTTCATGCGGCATTCACGCTAGTTTTATTAACGAGTTCATATATGATCTTAATTTTTTACGTGGGTCACTGACGCCGTGCTCTTATATATCAAATATAAAACAATTTACTAACTCGCTTTTTGGCCCCAATGATACAAGCTTGCCCCCAATCACTTTTCAACTAGTATATGTTTTGTGTTAGGTAAAATATTATGGATTAGTTGTGCCTTAATCTATAGGGTTGCAATTACTTCACGAGAAAGATAGATTGGTTGGTATCATACTATCATGGTATGCGTAATTGAGCTTCAATATTTGATTAATCAACCCACTAACACAAAAGTTTTACTGTTAAAAACATTATCTTTCTATCGAATCAGAAACACTGTAGGCTTCAAGTTTACATTTCATAAATAACTATTAATCTAAGTCACGCCTAATAGTTGATAACTAAAAGTTTATATAATTTATGATTTCTTGTTAGTTTTTAAGTTAAACAAAGTTAGTTAATAACGATAAGAGCGTACAAATAAGCAAAGTTAAACAAAGGTAAAGCTATTAACTTACACACAAACACTCTACTCAAGTTAACACTTAACACAAATACTTGTTATTTTCCAACTTATGTGTGACAAATCCATAAACACTTGTTAATGCTAAAGATCGTTACACGTCATGTCTCGACTTGTTTCTAAACTAAGAGTACACGGGTGATCAATTTGAGAAATCGATTTTAAGTACATGATATTAGAGTGTTTCGACATCCCTGAGTTAAATGTATACACGAATATGAAATCAAGTATACACATAATATTGAGAATTCTATAAGCCCAAATATAAATAGAAATCTATGTACAATTTGAACCTGAAGTTGCAATAGAATTTTCTGAAGTGAGTCACTAGAATGCATGTTTATGTTTAAATAAAAAAAATTGAAAGAATATCATTTGGTGGTTGTGTTGGAAAATTTAGTGCACTTGTGGGATTAGTTCACACCTTGTAATGGGTTAGGAGGTACGGAGTGTACACCCATAAGGTCCATGAACACCTCGACTCTTATAGTGGTTTGTATTGGTAGTACTTGTGAAAGTCTTTGCTTGGTGAAAGATCTTCTTGAGGAAAGATCTTGCTTGTGGAAAGCATCGCTTGTGGTTTCCAATCGATAAGCGATGTTTCGATCGACAGGCGATGTTTCCAATCAAGTAGTGTATCCATCGCTAGTGCTGAAAGATCGATAAGCGGTGTTTCCATCGATAGGTTGTATTTCCACTTCAAGTGGAAAATACGCTAGTGGAAAGAATCGCTTATTGAAAGTATCGCTTGATGGCGATTACAACCGCATTATGACCACGTTTAATTGGTCATGTAACCACTAACGACTATAATGGGGATAGTTATGAGGTGATTAATGGGCCGATTAATCCTCATAATTCCATTTGAACGGTTGAGAGTAAGGTCCTATAAATAGGATATCTGATTATGCATGAAAGACACACAGAAAACACTAAACACTTATAAGCGCAAGGGTTATAGAATTGTGCCTAATTCTCTAACGCATTTGGTCTTATCCCAGTAGATATTCGTGATACCGGGCATTAGGGTCGAATAGTTTACTTTGGAAAGTGATCACACGATTCAAGTGATATCCGGTAACCACCAAGTGGTATCATTCTCACGACCTTGTTGTTTGTTTCTTTGAGCAGTTGTTGATTATCTTTACCCCTTTGGGACGAATACACACCAACAATCAAAGTAAACTATTTAGTGATAATCAATGGCAATTCTTTGCAATGAAACACATGGCTTCAAACTTTGCTGTCGGACAAGTTTGAAGGGTGGACTTTAGGAGGTGGCGAAGAAGATGCACTTCTTCAGCATCGCATGAGTGTGGTCTATGTCTTGACTACCCAATTCGATGATGGTGATGATGCTCACCGTGGATCGGATCGGGAGGAGGAGCAAGTGGGAGAATGATTACTACATATGCGAGGTCTTATTCAATGGTATGTCCGATTCTTTGTTTGATATTTATCGAACTTTGAATCTTCCAAAGAACCGTGGATTCCTTGGATGCCAAATATATGGTGAGGATGCATCAAGTAAGAAGTTCCTTGTTAGTAATTTCACAAATTACAAAATGACCGATTCAAGACCGGTTATGGAACAATACAATGAACTTTTGGAATACTTGGAAGGTTTACACAACACCAAATGAACATGGATGAGGCTATCAAAGTCTCTTGTGTCATTGACAAACTCCTTCTTCATGGAAGATTTCAAGCATACCTTGAAACATATGAAGGAGGAGTTAACTCTTGTTGAGTTAGTAGATCATCCGCACATTGAGGAATCTCTCAAAGTGCGTGATAATGACAAGCCAAAGAGTAGCAATGTCCGCTTGGACCATCTGTTGTCAATATGGTAGAGCATAACAACTCTACCGGTACAATGACAACAAAGGCAAACGCAAATATCATGACAACACAAGAGCAAATCCTAACAAGAAGGCAACACCTACTTGTTGGAAATGTGGCAAGACCGGGTCACATTAAAAGGGACCGCAAGGGTGTTAAAATTGGTGGTAAAGCCAATGGATCGAGCACTAATGGTTCAGGGGAATGGTGGTTACCAACTCACCGAAAGGTCGAATATGTTTAATAAGTCTTTTCGATTTATTATGTTACATATGTATCTCGAATCTTTTATGTGCGAGGATGATGATGTTGCGTGGTGGGTTGACTACAGTGCAACAGTTCATGTGTGTAAAGATAGAAGTGGTTCAAGAATTATGAGTCACCGAATGATGGTTCTATTCTTCACATGGGAAATGAGTCAACGACCTTGGTGCATAGTCGTGGTTGTGTAGATCTTAGGTTTAGTTCTCGAAAGATTGTAACTTTGTTTAATGTTATTCATGTCCCGATATCGGGAAGAACTTGGTTTCAAGTAGTGTTTTGAATAATCATGGATATAAACAAGTTATTGAATCGATAAATTTGTTCTTTCTAAATGTGGTGTTTTATTGGTTTTGGTTATTTATGTAATCAAATGTTCGGGCTTAATATTACCAGCGACGGTGTTATTTCAACTTTGTGACCACATATGATCGGTCGATTCTACCACGTGGCATGCTAGACTTGGTCATGTTCACTATAAAAGAATGCAAGATATGTCTAGGGATGGTTTAATCCTGCTTTTGACATGGACACCGAAAAGTGTAAAACTTGCATGTTGACCAAGATAACCAAGAAACCCTTTCGTGGTGTTAGTCGTGAGACTAAGATCTTGGAGCTTATTCACAAATGACTGCAGTGATTTGCATGCCACTCCTTCTTCGGGGAATAAGAAGTACTTTGTGACATTTATTGATGATGCTTCTAGATTTTGTTATGTCTATTTATTACATACCAAGGATGAAGCATTAGATAAATTCAAAGTGTTTAAAATCGAAGTTGAATTACAACTTGGGTCTTTAATCAAAAGATTAAGGATCGATAGGGAGGTGAGTACATGGATACTCGATTACTTTCGATCTGTTGGAATAATCCATGAAACGATCGCCCTTATACTCCTCAAAGAAATGGTATTTCGAAAGGAAAAGCAGTCTTGTGAAGGAGATGGTTAATTCCATGTTGTCCTTTTCAGGATCGAGTCAAGGTTAAGGGTGAAGCTATGTTATGACTTGCTATTTATTAAATAGGGTTCCCAACAAAGGAACAAGGTTACCCTTATGAACTCGGACTAAAAGAAACCCAACTGAATTATCTCAAGGTTTGGGGTTGTAGGTCATAAGACTCACGATCCAAAGCAAAGACTTTGGGTGAAAGAGGCATCGATTGCATCTTTGTTGGATATGCCGAGCATTCCAAGGCTTTTAGGTTCTATGTTGTTGAACCTAATGAACATGTTTCGATTAACTCAATAATTGAATCAAGGGATGCGATTTTGATGAGTATAGATTCTCATCGGTCCTAGACCAAGTCGAGGATTCCTAATGGAACTCATGACATTTGGTGTATCGAGGTCCTCGATGGTGAACCATCGGTGGTCCTCGATGAGGTTGTGGTTCAAGAATTGAACTGTGCTCGGGAAGAGCAAAAGGGTCGGACTCCAAAGTCATTTGGACTGAGTTTCAACTATACTTAGTTGAAGGTACTAGGGATGAGGTCTCAAACCAATACTCCTATTGCTTCATTGTTGAGGATGACCCCAAAACATTTGAAGAAGCAATGAAGTCCCGTGATATTGCTTTACGGAAAGAAGCAATCAATGATGAGATGGATTCCATCATGGGCAACAACACTTGGGTGTTGGTTGATCTACCTCACAGTTGCAAACCTCGGGTTGCAAATGGATTTTCAAAAGAAAATGAAGGTAGATGGAACTATTGAAAAGTTCAAGGCTAGACTAGTCATTCGTGGCTTTAAACAAAAGTCGTTAATAAACTATTTTGATACTTATGCCCCGTGGCTCGTGTCGATGCCATAAGATCATTGATTGCTATGGCATCTATTCACAACCGGTTATTCATCGGATGGATGTGAAAGCTTGACTTTCTTGAATGGTGAATTGGAAGAGAGGTTTATATGAACCAACCTCGGGGCTTCATCATGCACGGCAATGAAAACAAGGTGTGTAAACCGATTAAGTCTCTTTATTGACTTAAGCAGCACCTAAGCAATGGCATCAAAAGTTTGATGAAGTGGTTTTGTCTAGTGGTTATGTTCTTAACCAAGCCGAAAATGTGTATATAGCAAATTTGATGAATGCGGTAAAGGAGTCATCATTTGTCTATATGTTGATGACATGTTGATCTTTGGCATCGACCAAAATCAAAGTTGACGACAAAGGAATTTTTGTCATCAAGGTTCTCCATGAAAGACATGGGGAGGCGATGTTATCTTTGGTATAAGGATTAAACATGAAAGCAATAGAATTTCTATCTCTCGGTCTCATTATATTGAGAAAGTCTTGAGGAAATTCAATTACTTTGATTGTACTCCGTGAGTACACCTATGGACACTTGTGAGAAGTCGATGCCTAATCATGGCAAGGTCAGATCTCAACTTGAGTATTCTAGGGTAATTGGTGCTGATGTATGCCATGACTTGTACAAGGCCCGATATTGGTTTTGCAGTGGGAAAATTGAGCATGTATACTAGTAATCCTAGTGCGCATCATCGGCAAGCGTTCAGAGGATCTCAAGTATTTGAAGAGAACTATGGATTATAGTCTCTCATATCTTGGTTACCCATCGGTGTTGGAAGGTTACACCGATGCAAGTTGATCGATGGCTCGAAGACAATTAAATCTACCGGTGGTGGGTATTCCTACTTGGTGGAGGTGCAATTTCTTGGGCATCCAAGAAGCAAACTTGCATCACCGGTTCAACAATGGAATCTGAATTTGTGGCTCTAGCATTCTTTGGTAAAGAAGTCAATGGTTGAAAACTTGCTTTTGAGATTCCATTGTGGCCTAAACCTATAGCACCTATTTCTATCCGTGTGATAGTGCAGCTACATTGGCTAAGGCTTATAGCCAAATGTACAATGGTAAGTCTAGACACTTAGGTGTCGTGCATAGCATGATTCGTGAGCTTATCATGAATGGGGTGGTATCTATAGAGTTTGTGAGATCTCAACGAACTTAGGCGATCACTTGACGAAGGGTCCGCTAGAGACTTGGTTATAAAGTCTCGCTAAAGGGATGGGTTTAAGTCCAACTTAGTCATCAATGCTAGGACACCCAACCCTCCTAAGGAAACTTGGGAGCTGAGTTCAATGTGGAAAGTCGAACATTCGGTGGGCGAGCACATGTTTTATTTACATCCCAAGGTTGTGCTCGAAACTGCTTTGAAAGGAGGATGAAGTCTTTACTTCTTAATGGTTATATTTTCTTTGAAAAAGTGCTTGGCGTGAGCATGACTAAATAGGAACCACCTATGTAAATGTTGAAGTTTTGCCGCTTGTGAAGCTTTGGACTTTTAGCTTTACAACATTTATGAATTTGGATATGGACACATGGCTTGTATAGTGTCGGAGTCATTAAGTGTTTGAAAACTTGTGTGTATTTTATCTTGGTATTCAAATGGGTTGAAGGGTTCAATTCTTAGAACACCCCGATTCTCGAATATTTGAGCGTAATTTACTAAGATGGAAATTCAATCTCGGGACATTTTCGTTTATGCACATGTTTTGCTTGATGTTTATTTTTCATGCAAAGGAAGTGAACTAAATTTGGGGAGGATTGTTGGAAAATTTAGTGCACTTGTGGGATTAGTTCACACCTTGTAATGGGTTAGGAGGTGCAGTGTACACCCATAAGGTCCATGAACACCTCGACTTTATAGTGGTTTGTATTGGTAGTACTTGTGAAAGTACCGCTTGGTGAAAGTCTCGCTTGAGGAAATCTTCGCTTGTGGAAAATCGCTTGTGGTTTCACCGATAAGCGATGTTTCCAGCGATGGCGATGTTTCCAATCAAGTAGTGTATCCACTGCTGGTGCTATGAAAGCATCGATAATAAGTTGTATTTCCACAAGTGGAAAGCATCGCTAGTGGAAAGCATCTTGCTTATTGAAAGTCTCGTGATGGCGCTTACAACCGCATTATGACCACGCTTAATTGGTAATGTAACCACTAACTTGACTATAATGGGGATAGTTATGAGGTGATTAATGGGCGATTAATCCTCATAATTCCATTTGAACGGTTGAGAGTAATGTTCTATAAATAGGATATCGATTATGCATGAAAGACACATGAAAACACTAAACACTTATAAGCGCAAGGGTTATAGAATTGTGCCTAATTCTCTAAGCGCATTTGGTCTTATCCCAAGTAGATATTCGTGATACCCGAGGCATTAGGGTCGAATAGTTTACTTTGGAAAGTGATCACACGATTCCAAGTGATATCCGGTAACCACCAAGTGGTATCTCATTCTCACGACCTTGTTGTTTGTTTCTGCGAGCAGGTTGTTGATTATCTTTACCCCGCTGATTTAATACACACCAACGAGGTTGTTGGTGCGTTGGTATGCTTGCTCCATCTAAAGATGGAGGTACCCGGTTCAATTCTTACCTCCGTAGCCACAATTACCTTTTTAGTTTTACATCTTTTTGTATAGTTAAAATCTCCGACCTAACCGAGCCGAACCTTCCGTGAACACCTCTAATAATAAATAAGATAATTTATGTATAATTAATACTCATTGTTTACACGCTAAACTTTTTACTTCGTTCCAATTTTCACTATACTTATAACCAGGGACGGACTCAAAATTTTTGAGAGGGTGTTGCAAAATTTTTTCTTTTATGATTATGAGTACTAAAGTTGTCAGATGAAGAATTTATCAGAAAAATGGGGGTTGCACGTGCCAAAAAAATGACACATTTTATCAAAAATTTACACTTCGTGACCTAAAATAGGGTGTGGCCCGTGCTACACCCGGCTCTCATGTGGGTCCGTCCATGCTTATAACTTTAAATTTCAATCGAAGCAGAATATATATTTGTTTGTATAAAAAAGCTTGTGCATGAGATATAGATTTGAGTTAGGTGCACTTGCGGTTATCCGCAAGTTATTTGGGCGCTACATCAACGTTTAACTTATAGCATTTTTATAACACAAAGTAAAAAAAAAACTTTTTTTGATAACATTTTATAACAAAGCACTAAAAAAACTTCTCGTTAGCTCCACTTTTACACTAAAAAAAAAAGAAAAAAGAGAAAACATCTGTTATCGTCATAACGTGATATTTTATGTTAAAAATTAAGTTTTAAAATAGTGTTTTAGTGATTAACGTTACTCATTTTTAAGCTTTTACTTTTTAAGAGTTTTTAACTTACTTTTTTTTTACTTTATATGTAGTGATATATATAAATTACACCGTTTATTTTCTTACGGTGATCATGCACTACTTGTGTTTCCAAATGGTATTCCATCAATCCATCTGAGCATTCCCATCCATCACGCCCCAACGCTGTTTGGGGGCGAAATAACACCGTTGGAGGCGTTAGTCCGTTGGAGACGATGAGAAATAACGGCGTTGGAGTGCCGGCGTTGGCTCCTTAACGCCCGTTAAGGGCAAGGAAAAAAAACATTTCGAAAATCTTACAAAACTAGCCCTTCAGTCACGAGAGGTGGAGTGATGGAGGAGCGGCTGTGATGATGGTGGCTGTGGTGGTGTCACGTGAACAAACACAACCTATCAACCCTCGCAATCAACCCCTAAACAAACGCACCCTTGGCTCCTCTTGGTGGAGATAGTAGTGGTATTAACAGGTGGTTGTGATGATGGCTCTGATTGCTGGTGATGGTCGTATACTATAGAGAGAGGAGAGAGAAGGGAGGCGATGGGGGAGAGAATGAGAGAGATAACAAGATAGGATCTGGATTATTTTATTTTTATATATATATAAAAGTAGTGATAAGGAGGTTGTTTTATTATTGGACCGTGTATCTGGTGTCCCGTTGAGCAATATATATATATGTTTAGGGGTTGAAATTGAAAATATGAAATGTTATTGATGTTATTGGGATGTTATGGTTGTGGGTGTTTTTTGGGGACGCTAATGTTAAATGTTAAAGCTGATGTGGCGCTGACGTGGACGGTGTTATTGGTGTTATGGTGTTATGAATGGGGATGCTCTCATACACAAACTTGGTTGCATACATCGTTTGACAATTATTTTCCAGAATTCATGCTACACTTTCACTTTACCTATATGAAAATGGTTCTTATACACTTGTTACCTTTCCAGCTATAACTATACTTATAGTTTATAGACTAAAATACACCGTTGGTCCCTGAAGTTGGCGCGACGCATCGCGATGGGACAAAACTCGCCCTTTTCATCGTCGGGGGTCCCTATTTCAAGGTTTTCACTCGCTACAAGTCCTTTGACCATTTTGCCGTTAGTCAAGGACATCTCAAGGCGTTACATTTGTCTTTAGTCCAAGGGCAATTTTGACATTTCCATATTTCAATTAAAAATTTCTTAATTATTGCCACATGTAATGTAACCCTCTTCCCGCCCAATAAACACATAGTCTCAGATTATCATTCGTCCTTAACTTTCGTTAAGAATTATCACAATTCACAAACCCAATTGCATGTCACAAAACCCTGCTTATCAATCATAAACCAAACATGGACTTTACCCTATGGAAAGTAAGACAACAAAGTTATCCAGCTTGATGATACCGTCCTATACGACTGCTGAAGAAATACGAAATACGATTTTTTTTTTTTTATTACGTCATTGGAATTTGTAATTGTGGTATTTATTGTTTCCCAATTAAGTTTATAGAATGCTTTAAACATATATTGACATGTTTTCGGTGGTAGATCTAATATGTTTAGTATGAGGTTCATCATAATGGTGTCTTTAAACACCGGCCCGGTAGAATATACGTTGGAGGTATGGAAAGTTTAGTTGATTTGGTTGATGTGGATAGTGTGTCGGTTGAAGAGTTGGATGTGCTTATGTATGAATTGGGTTATGAGCGGTGGTTCAAAAATTACTATTACTTTGTTAAGCCCGGTAGTAATTTAGATGATGGTTTGTATAGCTTAAGAGAGAGCTAATTTAGAAATATTGAAAGATCTTGTTGATGAGCATAAGATGATAGAGGTTTATGTTGAAAAGGTAAGACAACATTGGACGTTGATCAAATATCACCAAAGTCTATTAGGACGATTATTGCTTGATGTGGATGCAACAAAGAAAAAGGCACTCTTGCTATTGTTCCATATGGCTCAAAGAAATTGTTCTTAGAAAACATTGTTAATAAGTTTGTGGTAGAGGACTTATGTGAGGTTACGATCAACCTTTGAAGTCAATACTTTGGTACAATCTAGTCGATGCCGAAACACAACCCTTGTTTCTAGTCAGAGGTCTCATTACATCAAGATGTTGCGGTGATGTCAACCAAGATATAGATAAACATGTTGAGCATATCCAAATAGATAGTCTCAAGAGGTATCTCAAAATGATCAAGATTTAGGTCATCATGAGGAGGAAACATGTAATCCTGTGGATCATATCCAAAACGTAAATGCGGCGTTAGTGAAATCAATGAAGTCGTAAGTGATGACAATATGAGTGAGATGACACTTATATGAGTGACGATGATGATATTGAGAACAATGGTGATGGAAACACGCTTGTCGATGAGGCTAATACTTTTGAGGAGCCCGATTTTGATGTTAACTGCTCAAAGTGACCGAGACTACGATTTACCATCTATAGGTACCACCACCCGCTACCACATGATTTTTTAAGAAAATGAGTTGGATCATTAGATGATAATGATTTTTCAAGTGGTTCGAGAATGAGGATGAGTATGTTATTAGGAGGAACAAATTGAGGGCATACAAGAAACAAAAGTTAAGTGAGGCAAAGACAAACCGAGGACGAAATATTTTTTTTTCTCGTGGTCAAAGTTTTGTAATCGCAAAAGAAGTGAAAGATAGGATCTACATGCTTTCAATAAAGACGAAGAGGAAATTGCAACTAATTAAGAATGACAAACAGAGAATTAGGGTTAGGTGTCTCGGACAAATACTGCTTTGTGGAATAACCAAGGTTCTGTGGTCGAAAAGCCCCAAAGAGGAAAAATGATCCCATAACTAGAGGCCTCGGTAGGGATGTGTATTTGCGAAAGCGCAAGGAGCAAGCAACAGAGTGTCCATGGTTGTTGTATGTAGCCAAAAATATAGATAAAGATGTATGGATTGTTCGAACTTTCAATGATGAACACAAATGTTTGCAATCAAGAGACATTAAAGCTTGTGACTACAAGTTTCTTTTCAAGCAAATAGTTGACCAAGTTCAAGTCAATCCAAATATTCCAATCGTGGTTGTTCAAGATCACCAAGAACAGTTTGAAGTTCATGTGTCATGCAAAAGCATTAAGGGCAAAAACAAGGCGAAAAATGAGATTAGGGGTGATCATAAGCAATGTACACCCTTTTAAGAGACTATGTTGAAGAGTTGCGTAAAACTAACCCGGATACAACAGCTTAGGATAATTGTACAAACCGCAACAGATGCAACAAATCCAACCGTAGTTTTCAAGAGAATGTATGTATGCTTAGGCGCTTTGAAGGAAGGATACAAAGCTTGTCAAAGAGAGTTGTTGTGGTTGGATGGTGCTTTTATGAGGGTCCTTTTCCGCCGCCTTCTTACAAGAGTCGGTATAGACAAAGAACAATGGAATATACCACATGCATACGCTGTTGCGTGTCGAAAGCAAAGACTCATGGATTTGGTTTCTTGAATGTCTAAGAGATGATCTTGACTTGCAACCAAACTCAAACTACACTTTTATCGACGACAGCAAAAGGTGAGTTTACCATTTAGTTGATTAGATTCACTTGTATTTTCGTTAAATGCAAATTGTATTAGTAAGGAATTGATGTTTATTTGTGCAGGGTATCATTCCAACGTTAGCGTATATTCCCTAGTGTCGAATACGGATATTGTTTGAAGCACATCCATGATAATATGAAATTGCAATGGAATGCTAAAGCATACAAGGAACATTTGTGGAGATGTGCAAGAAGAACAACCGTCCAACAATTTGAGGCAACCATGTTAGCATTCAAGAGTTTTAGCGAACCCGCCCATGCTTGGTTAAGTAAGATTCCACCAACTCATTGGTCAAGGTCGATTTTTCGTGCACTTACCAAATCTATGTCTACTTGTACATCTTTTGTTCTACGACATTTTAAGGAACCTAACCAAACAAGTTGTAGGAGGGCTCATTCATTGTGCTACTTAATAACATGTGTGAGGTGTTCAATGGGAAACTAGTGGGAGGTAGGCACCAACCGATCATTATCGCTTTGGAATACATTAGAGTACTTGTATGAAAAGAATAGTGAACGCTGTGAATGTGATTCAAAAGTGTGTCGGACCATTAACACCAAAGGCAACACTCATGTTAGATGCAATCAAGAAAGAGGCTTATAAGTACACCGCTTACGGGTTGAAGGAGAAAACCATGAGGTCGATGGATGGGAGACAAGTGTACAAGTGAATGTTGAAGCTAGGGCTTGTACATGTAGAAGATATGAGCTTACATGTATGCCATGTAAACATGTTATTGCTACCACCGTGTATGAGGTTGAATGGAATGCAAATAGGATCCGTTGAATCATGGGTTCATCCATGTTACTTGCTTAAGACTTGGGAAGAAACTTACAAACACCACATCCACCAATAATCGGTTATGAGCATTGGTATAAGTCACAGTGCCTACAACCATTCTTCCACCTAAACATCATAAACCATTATGTAGGCCACGAAAAGAAAAGAACCGTGGCTTATATTGAAAATGATAATTGTAAAAACCAAGAACTTGTCACGGTCTAGTAAGAGTGTGGTTTGTGGTATTTGTGGCAATGTTGGACACAACAAGAAAACATGTCTTGGGCAAGGAGGTGTAACAGAAGTCAAGGCAATACACAACAGCCTCAAAAACAGTTCATCCCACCAAAAGTTACATCAAAGAAGAAGGCAAAGGTTACAGTGACAACTATGCGGTAATGATCAACCAAGTGTGGTCCAGCCTCAACTGAAGTCAAGTTGATGCCGCTTCGTGGGTCTCCAAAGCAATTTTGGACTAAGACCAAGATTATAGCAAAGAAAGCTTTCTTCACCACAAAAAATGCTTGTTAAGCATATGAAAGCCAATGTTATCCATCGAATATGTATTCCCTAAACAATATTTGCTATGTTTAAACAATGTATGTTTCAACTTTGTAGACTCAAAATTTTATGCATTTGGAAATATATCCATTTGCGTTATGTATGAAATCATGTCATTTTAGTGTATGGGTTTAATTGTGTTTTTATTGTATTGTTTTAGAGTCTTCATATATCCGTGTTTTGAGTTGGTTATCGTTATTGTATTATCACAAAACTAATGAAGGATCAAAGATGGATGAACAACACCATATGGAGTTTATGTTGATACTCAAAAGTGGTGTCTCGTCATCCATCCTTGAGACTTCATATGTCTATGGTTCTTGGATCCGTTGAACTTGGATTTGTGTTTTGAGTTTGGTTCTTCATTATTCTATTATCACAAACACTAATGAAGGATCAAAGATGGATGAACAACACCATATCAAGTTTATGTTGATGCTCGTAAATGGTGTATGTTCATCCATCACAGATCATTCATCCATCTTTGATACTTGGATCTGGGTTTCGAGTTGGATACGGTTATTCTATCATCACAAACAAGAATGAAGGATGAAAGATGGATGAACAACACCATACATCAAGTTTATGTTGATACTCGAAAGTGGTGTTTGTTCATCCATCTCTCATCATTCATCCATCTTTGAAACTCGTATCTCTGTTATGAGTTTGACCATTTGTGTGGCAAGTAATATATAAATTCTTAGGGCAAAGGACCTACTAGCAAAGGCAGCACAGTATAAGGACCAAAGCATAAAAGAAATATATTAACACTGTACAAGGACCAAACATTATACACCAAAAGACTATTCTTAGTCAACGTACTCTAAAACTTCTTAAACACAACTACACCATCTACCACCGATTCAAAAAACTAAAACCAGTACCTATCTAAACCCTATAGAAGAACCATAGAAAAACCAAGAAGATGACCATCCAAGACAACACACAAAAGTTCCCGAGACGGCAAACTTTCTCCTTCTCAACAAGGATATCGGCCAAGGTCATTTGGTGAGCGACCTCTAGCTCGCTTGTCCGGTCACCGCGTTGACCGCCCATAGTCTCGAAAACGAGGCGACTTCAGATTCTTGTAATGCCGCCTCATTCCTCAGATTGTTCTCTGCAAGTAGATGATCACATCTCTTGCTCTCCTTTGGATGGGTGGATCGTACCACCCTATGAATGGACATGTTGTAGCCTATAATTGATAATCAATATGTTAGCATCTCGCTGCCTCATAAACACAAACTAAACCCACTTGTATAAAATCACAATCATAATAAACCGGATAGACTATCATAATCAACACATTTTAAGGTAAACCACTACATGCAAACTTTAATACAAGATGAAATAAAATTAGGTGTCCCAACTGTCTTTGACAGCATAGAACCTCTCGCCGGGTTCGTGGTGTTCCAACATGTTCTAATCACGGCCCTTCATTGCATGAACACACCACCATTTTTCGATTTTACTGTCGGTTAAGAAGATAGGATTTTAGTTGTTAGGAAAGATAAAGGATGAGTGGTGATAAAATGTTCCTTTTATTAGAGAGGTTTTACTGTAGCGTCGCTGGTTAAACAAGTGGGCTGGCACGGTAATTAATAGACAGTGGTAAAATGTCAAAATTTCCCTTGGACTAAAGACAAATGTAACGCCTTGAGATGTCCTTGACTAACGGCAAAATGGTCAAAGGACTTATAGCAAGTGAAAACCTTGAAATAGGGACCCCCGACGATGAAAGGGGCGAGTTTTGTCCCATCACGATGCGTCGTGCCAACTTCAGGGACCAACGGTGTATTTTAGTCTAGTTTATATTATTCAATTTATTGGTCCGTGGCTAAAGGGTTGGTCTTCGAGGCCTCACATGCATCACAAGCATGTTATTTTGCATTGTTTTGTGGTTCATCGTATTACTTTTTGTTCTATGCTTCGTAAACGCTCCCCGGTCTCCTCGTACGCCGTCGGTTTATAACATCAATGTAACATGTATGTAGGTGTCACAACTATGCATAACATCTAGGTATCATATCGTGCATGTGTTTGCTTCGCTATGTATAAAAGTATCACCCGTATTTTCTCATTTTTGACATACCAGCAACATTATAAAGGCCCCATAGTTTATAGTTATAAATGGAGTGGTGATACTCACATCACAACTTTCTATACTTTCATCACAATCTGTGCATTAAAGTGATGTACGATGTGCTATACAGCTTGTACAAAGTGGTGTAACTATCAAGTAAAAATGGTGTGAGTATCAACACCCTTAGAGGGCTAGGTATAGTGTGGTGCCGCGGGTGGTGCCATGAAAAAAAGTGGTGCCACCTCATTATTTTTTTTTTATGGCACCAGTTTTGTCTACAGTACCAAAATACCCCTCCCTGGCATAACATCAGTTATCTGGTGCCGTCATGCACCCTTAGACCCCACATAATTTTTTTTTCTTTGTTTTTCATTTATTTAAATAAATGAATTATAAGTACAAAATTACTTAAATAAAATGCTAAAAAGAAAAAAAAAATGTTAACCAAAAATTATGTAATATGACATTAAATCTGGCCCAATTTAAAAAATACAAAACCTAATACTAGTATTACTTTTCCTTCCAGCCACAAACTTTGTCTTCTTCCCTGTTACCAAACCTGCAAAAAATAAAAATAAAAAAAAAGAAAAAAAAAAGAAAAAAAAAAGAAAAAGAAAATCACAAAAGCACAACACAAACACATCACACCAACACAAACAAAAAGAAATAAACTCGCCAAAAAAAAGGGAAAATCGCTTATGGCGTGTGATAACGCTACACGCGTGCTCGGGGTCAAAGGAACTTCCTTTCGTCGAAAGAAGTTTTCAACACCCTAGCAAAGGAACCTAATCGTTGTAGTGTAGTATTAGGGTAGGCCACGGGTATTGATATCGTTCTCTAGGGGAATAGGAATGCTAGTGAGAAGTTACTACGCTAAGGTTGGGGTTGAGGAAGATTGTTTTTTATCTTTTTATATTTTTTAAGAAAAGGAAAGGTACGAATCTCGGGGTTTGAATTTGGGGGGTTTGGTATTGCTACCGATTACTCTATTTATCTAATTATCTAATCTAAGGTGTATGTAGTCTATGTCTAATTATTGTGTGCTCGTATGATAGTTTAAATATGTGTTTACTTAGGTTTTACTACTCCTTAATTATCTCCTATGGGTGGTTGAATTGTCACGTCCTTATTCCTAGTTGCGTTGTGTATCTAAGATCGTAGGGTATGCATATGTTCCCTAACTCTTTGAACTTACCAAAGGGTCTCGTCTACAAAACCCACTAGGGATAATAAACTCTTACTCTAAGGCACTCTTTGGATGGTTTAGCTTACAACTACTCAAGGAGTCATATTCTAAGGTTCACAAAGATTCTATCAAGCATTAAGTACACAACGAATGACCTATCGCATTACTAGATCATTAATCAACTAAGATAAGAGACAACCAATCAATATTCAATAATTAAGTTTCATATTCCTAAGCAAACACACAAGTAAATTAGCGGACATGGAGAACATGCAAGCATACACACAAATAATCAAAGACATAATTGTATTAATGAAGTAAAACACTTATCTTTGTGTAAGATAGGTTTGGAACCCTAAAATATTGTACAAGACAAATTTGGTTGGGTTTAGGTTTTACTCCAAAAGACTACACACTAAATAATCGAAAAATTCGATTCTATATAATATTACATATGCGACGGCCACCTTTTGTTTTGTGACGCCGTGTCGCCGCTCGTTAGGGTTTCGCTCTTGCCACGTTAGACTTGCGGCGGCGCCACCTTATGCATGTGACGCCTTCGCCTTTCCGACGCCGTCTCGATTACATCTAGGTCGTCCGAGTCATGACGACCTATTCTTTTATAACTTGAAGTCGCCACTTGAAAATAGTAGTTTTGCTTCGTCCCGTCACAAAGATCTTCCCGACGGCGTCGCGCTTAACACCGACGCCACCTTATGTTTTCAAAGCATTTGAGTGTCTCGATTCGACTTTGGCCATTTTCTTCAGATAATCGCGCTTTTCGTCCAAATAAGTGTCATTCCAACATATTGCCTTCAAGAGACCTAAAAGTGAAAAGGAACGATATTAAGCAATAACGGATACAAAAGTGATCAAATAAGGGCTTAAACGACCCTCAAAAGGTACCTTTTAAAACCTTATCAAATATCCCTACACTTGGTATTTGCTTGTCCTCAAGCAAATGTGCTTTTAGCCAATTAATTTATAAGTTAGGGGTCATGAAGCATTCTGCTCAAAACGGTCCACAACACATATAAGCCCATGAAAGTCATAACAAGCACGGAATTACATACTAGCACCTCACATGGGTGTTTGGATACTCACATCTCTCTCGGTGTATATGAAATATAACAAATCGAAAATAGAAGATAAACACTCATTAACCGGTCCTAGTACATAGATTACCATAGGCTTGAGAATAGATCAAACCTCCATCGCTTTGGCGTAAGCACCTAGGAAAGACTATCAAAGAGGTCTTTAAAGGGTTGTAACGTTAGGCTTACGGTAGGGAAACAAAGGGTTTGGGGTGAGATAGGCTTTTTAGTGGTGGCAAGTCAAAAATCTCTTATGTTACAAGCATACGAAGAATGGCGTTGCTAAGCCAAGACTCGACACTCTAAACTCTAGCTAACTGAAATAAACAAACATAAAATTTAAAGGATAGATGTAGGATGGTAGCCCGTATGTTTTTTTTTTTTTTTTAGTCACTCTATTTTTTTTTTTTTCTTTTTCTATTTTTTTTTCGATTTTTTTTTTCATACACTTTTACTCTACCATCCTCTACGGTAACATCAAAATGGTAGGGATTTATAGGCACATCCCTACACTTGAGTTTTTATTACTCTAACACTAATTTGACCCGAATTGAAAAGATCAAAACACTTGGGGTACATTATTACGCAAACAAAGAGAATTTGAATTTAACGCCCCATTCCGTCATTTCATAAACTTTAACTTTTCCCATGAATCCCAATCATCCCAAAATCAGATACAATGGATATGACTCGACTTAGCAACTCATGCAAGCAACCGATAATTGAAAAAGGGTTTAGGGTGATAACAATAATGCACTAAAAGTGAGTGCATGTGGTAGGCTAAGGCGATTTGGGTGTAAATTTGGGGTGGGGTGTAAACAATGCTCTTCATTGATATTCGGAAAACCAAACATCACGAGAACCGCGAAAAGGATAGGCTCCGAGGGTTAACTAGGGGTATCGTGTACTAAAGATGAGTACAACGCAAAGGGTGTGGGGAATTACTCAACCTAAGTGGAAGAAGTAATTATATTACGGTATCAAACAAGGGTTATCCTAATGTCTCTTATCATTTAGTTATTCCTAACTACACAAGTGTAGTCTTACTAGCGATCTCGGAATGCATCACAAAACAAGTTCTAGAATCTAATATACTACCGGTTCACACTCTAAGCATTAAAGATGAATGCTTTTAATTCCTACTAATCTAAGGGTGATCCTCACATTTTGGGTGGAATTTAGGTGGTAAAGGGTTTTTGTGCTAGTCATGCAACTTCCTATCCGTGAGACGCTTTTGTTAAGACTAATGGCCCACCCTATATGTTATGAAAATTTTAAATTTGGTGCCAAAATTACCCTAACCGACATTTTCTCATGGTTTATTACACAAATACAATTTGGACAAAGCAAATAATCAAGGATAAGCATAGTTTCAAAGTTCCGCTTTATTTTCCCTCCCTACACTTAAACCGAACATTGTCCCCAATGTTTCCCGAAAGTATCAAAGTTATGATAATAGAAGGTAATTAAAAACGAAGAAACTAGTACTCCCCGATTAGCTCGGTAGGATCCGTGTGAAGTAGTGGTTAAATCCTTTCCAAGAAGAATTTATGCGTGAAAAGTTCCTTCCAATCTTATGTAACTTCTTCTTCATAAATTAAACCCGCACACTTGAAGAAACAAACGAAACCTTCGCGTAAAATCGGCGGTAATAATATATATAAGACTCGATTTAAACTAGGATATAATGCTTGTGGAATGGATGTTTACAAAATTTCGAAAATTAAGACTGAAAATTCCAAATTTTTAAGTAGCTCGTAAAACGAGAAAAAGTAACTGTTGTTTTATTCCTTCCCGACGTCAGTTGCGATCATGACGCCGCCAGTTATCCCGACAAAACCGGTCTCGCGATTTTACGGAAAAAAATTCGGAAAATTTACATCTTTAGAATCTGGAAAATTTCGCAAAACATCCATTATGACTCGATACAAGCATTTGACTCGAACAAACACATAAATATATCTTTTAATGAATTGTTATTCTCATGTTTACGTTTCCTTGAAAACGTGTGTAATCCTCCCTACACTTATCCCTTATGTAAAATACCTTTATATGCAATTAAGACGAGGTTAAAAGCAAAATAAAGCATTTTTACAAATTTAAACATGAGAATAAACAATCAATAAAAGATATATGACACTAACAAGCAAACAATTATGCATGGGTTGCCTCCCACGAAGCGCTTTTCTTTATTTAAGAGTCTTGTAGCTAGACTCGTGAGTCGTGTTCTCGCTTTCTCGCACACGCTTGCGTGCTCATACTTAAGCCATTCCAACGTTCTTTCATTCTTTTTGTAATCATCTCCTAATTCAAGGCATTTTTTGTAATACCGCTTAGTTTTCTCATATAGGTACCTAAGCCCACTTCGCTTATCCCTCTCACTCAACAATGGAATAGGGGTCATTCGATTACAAGCCTCAATGGCCTTATGTTTAAACCTAGGATGGGCACGTGGCATTTGGTAGATAAAATCTTCAACTTCATCAAAGAATGTAATTAGACCATCAATTATCCGTTCATTCAACCTAGTCAATTTTTTAAAAGGTTTTCCAAAAATTACTTGAGTGAGGTCCTTATCAATAAATTCTCCTAAGTCTTCTAAGACCATGAACTCTACCAAATAAGCAAAACTTCCAACGAACACGTGCAAATGAGTGATCGCTTCAACAACATTGTTCCTTGATAAGTTAACTCATTTATCTTGATTTTATTGTATAGGTCCTCGAGATTAAGTTCAAAGGTAAGAATGAATTCAAATAAGCATCGAACCCTTCTAGTCCTATTTTGCAAGGGAATTGCATGTTAAAGGGACCATCTTTCTCGATCCTACACCTAGGTTCAAAACATTGGGAGGGGTCTTCCTCAATTTCAAAACTAACTCCATTAATGACCTCCCCGCTATTAAGTGCTTCACCATAATCAAGTTCCTCATCGGAATCTGAGTCATAGAAAGGACTTTGTTGTTGCCAATTTATCTCATTATGCCCTATGTGATTTCCAAAATGGTGAATGGGTGAAGGGTTTTGTGGGATTGCGTTCTCAAATTCTGGATTGGGAATGGGTAGAGTGAAGAATCTTCGGCGGAAGATACGTATCATGGTGAGTGATGGTTTTTACGAACAAAGGTCACGAAGAAGGGGGATAGACTAAGAGAAAGCTAAAAATGAGAAAAAGTTTACTTGATAGGAATCAAGTAAAGAAACCTAAGCGAGGTGGACTACTAACTAGCTATTCTATTCCCGGCAATGCGCCAAAACTTGATAACGCCACACGCGTGCGTTCGGGGTCAAAGGAACTTCCTTTTCGTCGAGCAAGTTTTCAACACCCCAGGCAAGGAACCTAATCGTTGTAGTGTAGTATTAGGGTAAGCCACGGTATTGATATCGCTCTCTAGGGGAATAGGAATGCTAGTGAGAAGTTACTACGCTAAGGTTGGGGTTGAGGAAGATTGTTTTTATCTTTTATATTTTTAAGAAAAGGAAAGGTACGAATCTCGGGGTTTGAATTTGGGGGTTTGGTATTGCTGATTACTCTATTTATCTAATTATCTAATCTAAGGTGTATGTAGTCTATGTCTAATTATTGTGTGCTCGTATGATAGTTTAAAGATGTGTTTACTTAGGTTTTACTACTCCTTAATTATCTCCTATGGGTGGTTGAATTGTCACGTCCTTATTCCTAGTTGCATTGTGTGTCTAAGATCGTAGGGTATGCATATGTTCCCTAACTCTTTGAACTTACCAAAGGGTCTCGTCTACAAAACCCACTAGGGATAATAAACTCTTACTCTAAGGCACTCTTTGGATGGTTTAGCTTACAACTACTCAAGGAGTCATATTCTAAGGTTCACAAAGATTCTATCAAGCATTAAGTACACAACGAATGACCTATCGCATTACTAGATCATTAATCAACTAAGATAAGAGACAACCAATCAATATTCAATAATTAAGTTTCATATTCCCAAAGCAAACACACAAGTAAATTAGCCGAACATGGAGAACATGCAAGCATACACACAAATAATCAAAGACATAATTGTATTAATGAAGTAAAACACTTATCTTGGTGTAAGATAGGGTTTGAAACCCAAAATATCTTGTACAAGACAAATTTTGGTTCGGTTTAGGTTTTACCCAAAAGACTACACACTAAATAATCAAAAATTCGGATTCTATATATAATATTACATATGCGACGGCGCCACCTTTGTTTTGTGACGCCGTGTCGCCGCCATTAGGGTTTCAGATTGGCACGTTAGACTTGCGACGGCCACCTTATGCATGTGATGCCGTCCTCTTGACCTTTCGGCCGTCTCGATTACATCTAGGCCGTCGAGTCATGACGACCTACTCTTTTATAACTTGACGTCGTCACTTGAAAATAGTAGTTTTGGCTTCGTCCCGTCACAAAGATCTTCCGACGACGTCGCAGCTAACACCGACGCCACCTTATGTTTTCAGCACTTTGAGTGTCTCGATTCGACTTTGGCCATTTTCTTCAGATAATCGCGCCTTTTAGTCCAAATAAGTGTCATTCCAAAGATTTTGCCTTCAAGAGACCTAAAAGTGAAAAGGAACGATATTAAGCAATAACGGATACAAAGTGATCAAATAAGGGCTTAAACGACCCTCAAAAAGGTACCTTTTAAAACCTTATCAGCGTGAGCTGGTAGCCACGGCGCCAAAAGCTACCAGCCCAACACCGGTGTGGTATGTCGTGCCATAGGCTCGCGTCGAGGACAATGGCTTGAGCCACCAGCTACTGTACCTAGCCTTCTTATTAATAGATATAAATTACCTCCTAAATTTTATTATTGTTGTTATAACATCCATTATGATAAATCTGTACAAAAGTTTATAATTATGCCACATCACAAACACAAATAAATCTTTTAGATTTATAAACCTATTTTCACTGTAGATAAACTTGTTAAATCTATATAAAGATATAAGAAAATGATAAATCATTCTACTTGATGTGTCTAATAATCCTCTTACTCATAAGATACTGACAAGTGTCAGAATTGACAGTTTGAATGAAGAGAGAAAATGAGTGGAAAAAATATATATAATATTGTTGTGTGTGTAAGAGAATTAGTAGGAGGATATTGTAAGAGTCTTTAGCAATGCTCAAATATATAACATAACTCAATCCATTAAATACTGAAGAGCTCTAAAATATTGGACCTATTCATGACATGTAAGCATGACACTGATGCCCAATATGGTTAACAATATTATGAGCCTCTTCATCTTTTTATAAACTTTTTTTATAAAATACCATAGTTGATGACTTAAACTCTAGTAACTTAACTTTATAGTCATGAAAATGACTTGATTTGTATATTTATTATAAGGGTTTTCTAACTTGTGCCCTAAGCACACCAAAAGTACTATAGGACTTACGAAAAGGGATTTAGGAATTCACACAAAAAATTATTTGTTTTTACTTTTGTGCGAGTCCATGTGTACTTATTTTTAACTTTTTGATATGCTTAACTTGTGCCTCTAAGAGCACAAGGTGTAATAACTTAAGTTATTTTATAACATCGCGCCACGTCAACGCCACATCAGCTTTAACATTTCAATATTAACACAAAAACACCCTTTATCATAACACCACATTTTAGGCTCCGTTTTTCTTTTAAAACTTATAAATTACAATTTAAACCATTTACTAATTTTTCATTCATAATATCAACTTATTCATCTTGTTCTTGTTCTAGTTCTTGTTGCCGTTGAAGATTGCTCCATAATGTTTTGTTGGAGACTAGTATGCGTTTCTCTGTCACGTATTTCTTTTTCCTTTCGACGATGGACATCACATCTGTCGACCCACTTTTCTTGCCTCATATGTAGTACTGGATTCACTTACATTTCGCTATACTCACTTAGCGCAAACTTTTGATCTTTTAAAATAATGTTATGCAAAATAATGTAAGAGTACATGATTTTACTTATCCTGGTAACTTCCATTTGACGTGCCAGTTGTTATAGTATACCCCCAACGTCTTTGTAGCACACCAAAAGCACGTTCGAAATAACCATATTTATCGTCAGCTGCGACCGTGAACGATTTGACGAAAGTTGCCCACTGTGGGTAATATCTCTTTTCATACATGGTTCCATTTTTACCACATATAGAGCTACATGGGCGATGTCATCAAGAATGTCGTCGAATAACGAAGAGTCATCTAAAATATTAATATCGTTATTCGCCCCGCAACCTCAAAAAATGCATGTCAAATCCATAAATCTTGCGAAGCAACAACTTCTAGCATTATTGTTGGATATTTTTTTTATCACCCCACCATATTGCCCTTGCCAACCCACCGGACAATTTTTGTGCTTCCAATGCATGCAGTCAATGCTACCAAGCATTCCCGAAAAACATGATAACGCTCATGTCTTTCATAAATATTTTGAATGTCGTCATAGGTTGGTTTTCTTAAATACTATGGCATAAACTATTCAATAATGCAGTTGTTAAAATTATCAAGACAATCACGTGAAGTATGCTCACCCATTTGCAAATATTCATCAAACGCATCGGGTGAGGTGCCGCATGCCAATTGGCGTATGGCAGCTGTACACTTCATAATAATACTTATACTCATTCGACTCGTACAATTAGGTGCTTGGCTAAAGAATTGTAAATGACTTATAGAAATAGTTTTCGGCTCATACGACATCTTCTTAGAAAATTCACGTGCGGATACTTACAACCTTGATTGAAATAGTCGTTCATCAAACAATCTTCGGTAACCTCACGTTCACGGTAGATCGGGTTACGGGTCAAGCGAGGTCGAGCTGGTTCTTGTTCTAACTGTTGGTGATATTCGTACGCAACCATCATAAAGTATACTTCAGTTCCGTCATCTTTATGGGACCAATTGTTACGTTCTTCGTTACTTTGATTCGGATTCATTGTGAAAGAACAAGTTTTTTTTTGTTAGAGAAGAAGTATATGAATTTGAATTTGAGTTGTGAAAGTGTGAAGAAAAAAAGTTGTGTATAAGTGGGTTTTTATATTAATTATGAAAGGTCTAGATTTTTTTTTTTATTTTTTTTATTTTGCAAAACTAGCCGTTTGATTCAAGGGGATAGTTGTGCATTTTTTTATTTTATTTTATTTTTTGAAGTGAAACTAGCTGTATGAGGGCTTTGAAGTTAATTTTTTTATCCGTTTCTTTTCTAACGCGCGTTGCTATGACAACACAAGCCTTAACGAAGCCCCATAATGCTAAAATACAGTGTGATAACGCTAGTATAACGCGGTTCAAATCAACATAACGTTGAGACCGACATTAGTTATTACACCGTATGCTCTAAAACACAAGATAGAAAAATCATTATTATAAATTTCATTAGAATTTAAGATCATTTGAGGACAAAAGATTATTTACATACCAAGGGATCAATTTCTATCATTCATTTTTATTTGATCTAATGGATGAGATTAATCCTAACAATTAAAAAAACCCACTTTCATCATCTTTTTTTAAATATTAATAACTTTCAAACCGTTAATCGTTAAGCGAAAAAAAAAATATCATTCTTGGAAGTTTAATTATCTTTCTATAGATAAGTGACTTTGATATCTTTCGACAAATTTTTTCTTCGTATTTTTCAAGTTTTTTTTTTTAAATTTTTACGTTTTTTACGCTATCTTGAAAATTCGATTAAAAATCATATATGATTAAAACACTAATTTGAATATCACATGTGATATTATTGTTATATCATATATGATATTAGTGTTATATCATATATGATATGTAATATCACATGTGATATTAGTGTAATATCACATATGATATACATATCATATCACATATCATATATGAGTTAACGCTAATATCATACGCGATATTCAAATTGTAGCTTAATCATATACGATTTTTTCATCGCAAATTTCAAGTAACGTAAAAAACGAAAAACGTGAAAACGATTTTTTCTTTTTTCGAAAGATATCAAAGTCATCTATATTGAAATATAATTAAATCTTTCTTGTGACAGTGTAAATATTTCAACTTAACGATTAACGAACTTTAGAGATATTTAAATTATAAAAATAAGTGAAATAATAAAATGTTTTTAATCTCAACCATTGATTTCATTTTAGATAAATGGTGGAGATGAGTCCCTTAGTATGTAAGAAAAGTTTGGTATGTAAAATAACTCTCCTCTTTTTATTAAAGTTGTGTTATGTAAAATAGAATGGATTAATTGTATATGTTTTGTGTTATGTAAAATAGAATGGATTAATTGTGACTTAATCTATAGGGTTGCAATTACTTCAAGAGAAAGATACATTGGTTGGTATAATGGTATGTGTAATTAACCTTAAAATTTAATGATCAACCCACTACATTAACCTTAAAAATTAATTGATCAACCCACTAACATAAAACTTTTACTGTAAAATATAATATCTTTCTATCGGATCGGAAACACGTGTATTGTGAGCTTCAAGTTTACATTTCATAAATAATACTCTCTCCGTCTCAAATTAATTGTCCTCATTTAACTTTTTAAATTCTTAATTTATCAACTTTGATCTTAAATATTTTTATTTATGTTATATAATAATTGATTTAAAATATATGAATGGATTGTCTTTAAATGTTTTTTCATTAGTGTAATTTTATTAAGCGTTACATAAGCACATACAAAATATTAAGGATCAAGTTGAGAAATTAAAACTCAAAAAGTCAAATGGCGCCAATTATTTTAGACGGAGATTAATCTAAGTCACGCCTATTATTTGATAACTAAAAGTTTATATAGTTTTTAATATCTTGTATAGTTTCAGGCCCGGATTTAGACATGTGCGGCATAGGCAACCGCACAGGGCCTTCATTTTTTGAGGGCCTCCAATTTCTATAACTTCAATAAAGGTATAGAATAAGTTTTGGTGGATTTAATAGTGTTAGCATATGGTTTAAGAAGGAAAATATAAGATTATTATTGTTGAAAAAAGAAAAAACTTGAACCTACATGTTAATGGAGGAAAGTAGAAAACTCATAAGATCTGTGGGTTTTGGTGGAGAAGACAACCGATGTATTTTGTGTGGGTCCCTTAAATTTAAATTTATCTTTTACCTTTGTTATTTTTTCAAGTTCTAGTATAACCCTTGTTTTTATAGTTTGACAGAAAAGCCCTTAACCCAATGTATTTAATTCAATATCTTTTAGAAAAGTTTATAGTAACAATTAAATCTTCACACGGAAAAGTATTTTCCAGTGTCAAAATAAATATGAGACCTCATACTTTATAAAAGTTAAAAATGTTGTAATATTTTGGAAATTAATGGTTACATGTAGAAAAAAAATGCATTTGAATAAGATTAACCATTTGTTATTTGATTGATACCAATGAGTAAGGAATGGTAAAATTATTGTTTGCGAATTTCTAAATACTTTGACTTTGTAGTTTAAAGGCCTCTTTAGAGACTATAGCACAGGGCCTCCAAATTTCACGGGACGACCATGTATAGTTTATAAGTAGTTGGTTGGTAACGACCCGTATTCCACTTGTTATATATTTTGACGATGAATACGTACTTGTTTACTTGATTTTAGATATAAATTGCAATCGTTATGTAGTTAGTATTTTGGTTTGGTTTTTGTATACCAAGTTAGTTAATGACAATAAGAGTGTACAAATATACAAAGTTTGTTGATGCATGTCTGGCATGATCAGTATTCAACGACTCTCCTTGGGCCGTTAGTCGTCTTCTCGAGCCCTAGTAGACTGTCAACAAAGAGAACCGTTAGGAGTGGACCCGAGGCCGTAGCCCCGGGTCCACCTCCGACAATCGAGTTAATGTCGGCGAATGTAGCCTAATATATCTTAGGGTTAGAGATAACTGTCATGTATATATAGGCATGGATTAGGGTTTAGGCGTAGAGTGGGCGATCTGTCGGCCCGACCCATTCTGGCCCGGTCCCCGACCATACGTCCACAAGCCCCCAAGTCTAGTATGAGATAGCGCATGGCTATGTTATGCTAGACTTAAGTTCCGCTCATGGCGCGTGGGTGAAAGTGGATCCCATCTTTGCATCACGGGTAGGCGTACTTTTGTACCAAGGTGATGAAGCATGGTGCGACGAAGGCGATGCTTCATGGCGAAGTCTTGTGTTGTCTTGGCGACAAAGATGTCGCGACGAAGACGTGCTTACAGGCGCAGTCATGCTGTATGTCTTGGCGACAAAGAGGTCTGACGAAGGCGTTAACCTGCGCATTACATCCGTCTTTACAACCGGAGAGGACGTCTCCCTGCGGCAAGGTGGTGCGAATATTTAAATCCGTCTTTGTACCGCTTCCAAATAATCTGCGTGACGCGTGCGGAAGCAGAGAGTATATATACTCGTAGCCCCCAAGTTTGATGGTGCTACTCGTGTAGGAGCATTAAACTTATTTAATCTGCGAAAACACCGAATGCAAAGATTGAAAGTATATGCCGCGAATCGCAGCATATAAAACCTAATGAAGTTAAGCAATAAACAGCACATAGCATGAATAATATATTGCGCATAGCATATAAGAAAATTGGCGGTGCCCACCCGTCGTGGGATGCGTCGCAAGCGAAATAATTAATTAATTATTATTATTATTATTATTTTTTTTTTTTTTTTTTTAATGTATAAAATAAAAACTCGGATGGATGTACCGTGACCGCCGACGAATAGACGCAGATGGATTTATCTTAACCGCGTAGACTCGAGCGTTTCGGATGATCGCGGATGTATATACCACGGCCTTTGTCCAGGTGCGCATCATGGCGATTGACTAGCATCGTGGTGTTCGCGTCAGCGTTCTCGCGAAGATGTGCGAACGCACGGCCTAATGCGGTAGATTTATCGCGACTGCGTTGTTCGAGCGCGAACATGCATACCAACCGTAAAAACAGTATCTGCGCGAATTAATTCGCGGCTAAAAGATAAAATAGATCCGATCGTGCGGATATTTTCTTAGGTCCAATCGTGCGGACGATAATATAAAATAAGTCCGATCGTGCGGATGATTTAAAATAGGTCCGATCATGCAGACGATTTATCATGTTTTAGCATTTAGCCAAATCAAAGAATATATTAAATCTCAACACTTAATTAAAGAATAATATTTTAATTGAAGATATGGTTTATTATATTAAAATATACGCTGTAACAAATCATGTACGCGCACAGGGAATCAGTGAATAGCTGAAGATGCTTTTAAAGTGATATTATATTCACACTTTAGAAATTGATGCAGCATACTATAATATATTCACACATATTATAATGGTTCTACGCATAGTAGAATATAAAGGTTTTAGAGGTACCGACTTTAGAAATTGATTTCTGCTTCTCGGTAATATGAGAACACGAAACATAGTTTATTCGTGGTCCCACGGATGACGCCAACTTGTTGACGATAATCTGGCGCGGACCGGATTCAACGACTCTCCTTGGTAGTTAGTCGTCTACCCCGCAGTAGGCACTGGCTAACAAAGAGAACCGTTAGGAGGACCCGATACAGAAGATCGGTCCACCTCCAACAACGAGTTAATGTCGGCGTGATGTAGCCAATATCTCTTGTGATTAGAGATAACCCATCGTATATATATAAGCGTGGATTAGGGTTTAGGCGTGAATGTAGCGCGTCTGCTGGGCTGGACCCATTTCTACCACTCCCGGACCATACGTCCACAAAGTTAAACAAAGTTAAAGCTATTAACTTACACACAAACACTCTACTCAAGTTAACACTTAACACAAATACTTGTTATTTACCAACTTAGGTGTGACAAATCCATTAACACTTGTTAATGCTAAAGAGCGTTACACATCATATCTCGACTTGTTTCTAAACTAGGAGTACGCGGGTGATCGATTTGAGAAATCAATTTTAAGTACATGATATTAGAGTGTTTCGACATCCTTGGGTTTATGTATACACGAATATGAAATCAGGTATACACATAATATTGAAAATTCTATAAGCCCAAATAGAAATATAAATCTATGTACAATTTGAATCTGATGTTGCAATAGATTTTTTGAAGTGAGTCACTAGAATACACTGTCTAAATAATAAAAATTGAAAGAATATCATATGGTGGTTCTTGGTGCGTTGGTATGCATGCTCCTAGCTAACATGGATGTACCCGGTTCGATTCATACCGCCATATCAAGATTTACATTTTTATGCATAGTTAAAATCTCCGACCTAATCGAGCCAAACCGCCCCGAACACCCCTGCTAATAAATAAGATAATTTATGTATATTTTAAATATCTTAGGCAATCTTAGCAATATATACGTTTTTATAGCGACGAATCGTTTCGTAATAAAAAAAATTTAAGGGTTATAAACAAATAATAAAAGTTTGAATATTTGGGGATTAAATATAATGTTTTTAAATCGGGTCGACCCAGGTGGTTCAACTGGTTGAACGGTTCCGGTAAAAAAACGGGTAGATTTTAAACCGGGTCAACCGGACGGGTTGGGTTGAACACGGGTGAAATTAAACCTGGTTAACCCGTCTGGTTGAAGCGTCCGGCCAACCCGGTTTCGATAATGTAGACAATAGTTCCTTTTGAAATAAATGTTTTCAACTTTTTTACTTTCAGTTTCAGCTTTTTACTTTTCGCTTTTTGTTTTTTCTTTTTTATGTAGTATACGCGGGTACCCTGTGACGATTAACCAGAGAAATAGATCTCGATGAGATCTGATTTACCATTTTGTATCGGTTTTAAAGGGTCCTCTCTGGTTCCTTTTTGGATGGCTTTTATTGGTTAGTCGAACCGGCGGCGACACCGATTCCTGGTTGAACCCGTTGGTCCGGTCCGATTTTCAAAACTATATGTACCATCAACTTGTTAGCTTGTATGAAACTTTGTGTGTTTTATTACTTTTTATAATGTGTATAATAATATTTACCTTTCATTTTAGGGTGTTTTAAAAATAACATTAATTAGTGTTTTAATTATTTTTTATTCTGGATTATGTTATAGGTTGTTTAAATTGTATATTTTAAAATTTTATTGTATTTTTTAGGGCAAATAACCTATTAAAGTATCATACTTGTCACAAATGTTAGTTTGACGTAGCGAATAAAAAAAATAGCCCTTTTGGCTACTAAACCTGACTAGTTTGTGTTGTATTGGGCATTTTACCACTTGTTCAACCCAGATCCGGTTTAATATATACAAGTCGTGACACCCACGCATCGCTTGAACAATACTAGTCTTTCCAATAGATGTGGGGCCCTGCAACAAATATAGCACGAGTAAATAAATTAGTTGATACTTTCCAATAGTCTTTCCAATAAATCAGTGGATACTTTCCAACAAATATAGCACGAGACAAACTGCAAAGTTGCTTCCTCACACTTTCAGTCAATTCATACTTCCCCACAAAATCATCAGAATTCGAGTCCTTCACAGCATCAAAGTAACTATCAAATGTGACATGTTTGGGTGCTTTCGGATATATATTCTTGAATCAAAATCCCAAATATCAATCGGATCCAAAACCTTCACGAGATCAAAGTAACTATGGTCACGTGATGGATGGTCTTGTTCTGCTGATGGTACGATAATGATAAACCTCGTATTTCATCCATGGTATTGTCAATGTTTGTGTTTGTTATATAAAGATGTTGGACATTTACGGTGAAGGGTGTTGTTGGTATTGCCGATGCGATAGCTCTTTTCCCAGTAACTATGTGTTTTTGGTGTGTGTTTTATGTAAGAGGATAAAGGTCAATGAGGTAGATATGAAAATGGGAAAATATTTGGTAAAGTGAAAGGTTGGGAAAATATTTGGTGGCGGAGGTGCCTAATACTCGATCTATGTCAATGGGAGAAATAGAATAATGGTTGAGGTGAGAAAATGTTTGCAAAGAGGTGAGAAAAAAATGGTTGGACTTTGGATTTACCACATGATGGGAGGGTGAGAAGAAGGAAAAGAAAATGGGAGGGTGAAAGAAGATGTTTGGTAAGAGGTGAGAAAGTCTGGTAATAATAGTGCACGTGGGGGTAATAATGCATCAAGGCTTGAGTTGGATTTACCACCTTTCGTGTTTGACGGACCAAGAAGAACCCAAGCTAAGTTGTACTATATACTTGCAGTTGGGGGTAATAATGTATCATAGAGACAAAATAGACAAGATAAGTGGGCAAATGGGCTATTTTTTTTTTCGCTACGTCGAACTAACATTTATGACAAGTATGATGCGTTAATAGGTTATTTGCCCTATTTTTTAGTATGTGGTGTTTTAATTATTTGTATTTAATTTGTAGATATGTTTTTATTGGTTGTATAATATGAATAAATCACTGTACTTTTAAGTAATGAGTCATTTTAATAATAGTATTAATTACACTACACATTTATCTCAACTTTGACTAATTTGACATTTACAATTCAATATTTGAGTTTGACCATACACCTTTTATAAATAGTATAGATATTTATAAAGATAATTTATGTATACTTCAAATCTTTTATATAATAAAGGAATTACATTATTTTAGAGTGATTTTTTCAATTCATTCTTATTGAAAAAACAATTAGGCCAATAGGAGAGCTCGATTTCGCCACGTAAGCAAAATCGTGTGAGGTGATTGGTTAATAAAAATCAAAATTAAGTTGATTTTGGTCAAAATTTAATAAATTTGGTTGATAAAAAAAAACATAAAATAATATAGGTGTCAAATTTGGAAAAACAAAAACTTAAAAAAAGATGAGATAATTAATAAAAATTTAGTGGTTGAATTTTTAAAAATTATATAGAGTTAAGTGTAATATTATAAGCCTTCATGTTTTTTATTAACTTTGGAATATAAACAAATACCCCTTGTACTTTATACTTTATATCTTGAAAATACAATGTATATATTGTTTTAAAATAACAACATATAAATTTGCATAAGATTATAAGTATCAAATTTTTTTACTATATCTGTTCGATAAAGACTATTTATTTCATTTTTAAAAGTTTAACTACGTGACACAGTAGTTTACATTTAAATCGACTAAATTCTTGAAACGAAATATAATTATCAAATTGTAAGCGGGTTACTTTAATATAAAAATAAATATCTGTGATTGTCTTATAATAATGACTCATATAATCTTATCTCTTCATATAAGGATATCTTGAAAATATTTTTAAAAACTTTAAGGAGTATCTTAAACTTTATCAACGCTAATCATGTGCTATTAAACTTGCATCACGTGTCTGACAACATAATATCGATCTTGAAATTTAAATAACAACCTCAACATCTTTGTCAGCTAAATAAAATTAAATTTTAAGTTACCTAACATAAATTTTTACAAGTTTTTTTACCAAATTCTAATAGATATGAATACATAATGAAAAACTCGTACATAATTATTGGTTGTACTAATATCACAATTTTCATGGGCAAATTCTTATATGTGTATATATTAAAGTAAAATGTTAAAATAAATTTGATTTATGTGTAAAATTCATGCGTGCACGAAA
The DNA here is from genome assembly GCA_022545495.1 of Chrysanthemum lavandulifolium. Taxonomy (NCBI): domain Eukaryota; kingdom Viridiplantae; phylum Streptophyta; class Magnoliopsida; order Asterales; family Asteraceae; genus Chrysanthemum; species Chrysanthemum lavandulifolium. The sequence continues at coordinate 80,902,459 of CM040241.1, read as the reverse complement.
CTTATAACTATATAATTATATGCAATTATTTTTAAAGACACAATATTTAGTATTAATACAGAATAATTTTTTTTATCAAAACATTTAAATTATCTTATTTATTACGAGTAATTGCTATACATAAACTTGTTGGATACATAATTAATACTCATTGTTTACACGCTAAACTTTTTACTCCGTTCCAAGTTTCACTATACTTATAACTATAAATTTCAATCGAAGCATGAGATATAGATTTGAGTTAGGTGCACTTGCAGTTATCCATAAGTTATTTGGGCGATACATCAACATTTAACTTATAGCATTTTTAAAATGCAAAATAAAAAAAAAAAAAAAAAAAAAAAAAATCTCAATAACATTATAACAAACCACTAAAAAACATCCCATTAACTCCACTTTTACTTAAAAAAAAAAAAAAAAAAAAAAAAAAAAATCGTCAATAACGTGATATTTTATATTAAAAATTAAGTTTTAAAATGTAGTGTTTTAGTAATATTTGTTTTAGTGTTTTAGTAATTAATGTAGTGTTTTTACTTCTTTTTTTTTACTTTATATGTAGTTGATATATATAAATTACACCATTTATTTTCTTACGGTGATCAACTGATAATGCACTAATTGTGTTTCTAAATGGTATTCCATCAATCCATCATACACAAACTTGGTTGCATACATCGTTTGACAATTATTTTCCTGAATTCATGCTACACTTTCACTAAACCTCTATGAAAATGGTTCTTAGGCATGACGGAGTGGAGCTCGGGTAGGGTATCGAGTAGCATGTACCCGAGCGGGTACACCGGCCCGCGTACGTCGGGTAGTTGAAGCGAGTAGCAAAATCGAGTTCGGAAGCCGAGCGAGTATGTGTGTTGTATTTATATTTTTTTTTCTTTTGTCTTTTTTTTTTTTGGTTTTGCAGGTACTTGTTGATGAAGAAGCCGAGCGAGTATGGTGAGTGGTGACTGTATCTTGTTGATGAAGAAGACGCCAAAAAAGGTGTTGAAAAATGGTGTATGTTAGTGTTTGGTCATGGTGTATGTTAGCATCATTACTAGTTGGTAAAGATTTTGTTTTTGTTTTTGGGTTTTGAAAAATGGGAGATGCGTATGTTAGCAGAAGCATGAGCAGGTGCAGGTTAACAATGGTGTTGTTTGTTTTGGGGTTTATGTATTAAAAAAAATGGAATTCGGGTACTAGGGTATCACTCCGTCCACTTAGGGTAGTGTTAGGGTACAATTGGGTAGTTTTAAGTTGGAGGGTTTTTATAGGATAGAGGTGAGGTGTGATGAGTGCTTATTCACTCATCGTTTTTACCCATCTAAGACCACAAAAATGACTAAAAACACCCAAATATGATCAAAATACGTCAAAAATATCCTCGGAGTGTGTTTTATGTCTTTCAGGTACAAAAGGATTGAAAACAGAGCAAAAACGGGCAAAATCGAGCTGAAATCAGAAAAGTGCTGAGAAGCCGTTGCCGGGATGTGATTTTATACAATCGTTGATCAATTGAAGACCCGGACACGTTTTTAGAGTGGGTTTGGGAAAACCGTATTGAAACCTATCCCATAATCAAAAATTTCAAATTATCCTTTCCGACACCCAAATACCCATTTTCCCTTCAAAACCAAGAATCCAAAAATAAATCCCAATTCACCTCAAAAACCAATTTTGTAAAATTCATTTTCCTAAATAGTTTTATGTTTCAAAAAAAAAAAAAAAAAAAAAAAAAAAAAATTACAAAACTTTTAAAAACAAAATACTTTTAATAAAACACTTTTCTTATTTTATAAAACCCTTTTAAACCAAATTATCCAACCCAGCAAAAACAAACCCGACACATACCCTTTTTCTTTTTCCCCCCAGCATTGTTTGACCTTCTTCATCCTTTTCCCAAAACCCAGATATCTCCCCTCTTTACCCATCATCATCCCACACCCCAAAACACTCAACCATCCTCCCCTCTATTACCCAGTCTTTCCCATTTCCCAAACCTACTATCCATCTTTCCCTCCTTTCCATGGCTGCCACCATGGCAATCCAAGTCAAAAAGACCCCATGGACGACTCAGATTGATCCAAAATGGTACCTACTTAATGGATGGACTGGATCATCTCAAGAAAGCACAAAGGTTGCTTTGGCTTATTTTGTCTCACGGAAGAAACACAAGAAGATGAAGACCCTATCTTAGTTTAGTATAAATAGAATCATGTAGCCATTTGATAAGGCAACCCTTTACTTAGCTTTAAAAATTAGTTTTCTTTTTTTCTGTTGTAATGAATTTTTTTTAATTAATGAAAAGCACCTTATTTTCTTATCTGTTACAGTTTCAGTTTATTGAAATAAGCAGTTTCTTTACTTGTTTACTTAATCATAACAAAGGTTTTAAGTGGTAACTAGTTTCTACAAAACAAAAGTCAAGTTAATCTTCCTTTTTGAGAGCAGTTTTAACACTTTCATCCCATAAGGGACTGTTTGGGTCAAGGCTTTAAAAGGGTCAAAAATTCGCTTTTTACCCGTTTGACTCTTAGAGTCAAACTCCTTTTGAGATCAGTAGTCACTTTACCGGTTTGCATTTTGTTTGAAAAAGTTGTTTAAGTATCAAGTTTAAGTAAAAAAAAAAAAAAAAAAAAAAAATGTTTTTCAGCTGCTGTTCATGGGCTGAATGTACAACTTATTTGAAGTTTTAAATTGAAAAAAATTGGTTTTTATGAAGTTGGCATACCCAACTCAGCATATACCCACTTTAGTTGCATCTTAGTCACCTCTAGCTTAGTTTAAATTAGTTTCAAAATCCATCTTTTGACTGCTTTCAGTTCTGTTTCAGCATAAAAGAAAAAAAAAAAGCTAAACCATGCTGAAAACAGCTTAATCTTAAGCTGTTTTAAGCATTTTCTTGGCCCCCACACTGTGTTTCTTATATCTCTACTATGCTAACTTTATTTGTTGTAGCTTGTTCCTGGATTTGCAGCTCACCTCTCAGCTTATAAATAAGCTTCAATCACCCTCGTTAAGTCAGTCTCGCACTGCGATCACAGTCACATTGTTTTTTTTCTTTAGCTTATCGGTAGTTAACTAGCTTATTTAGGTTAATTTTGGCTTAGCGGATGAGTTAGATAGCATAGGTTTAGTACAATAGTGCTTATTTAAGTCTCCTTAGTGCTATTTGATAGTGATTCGGATGCTTATTCATAGTTTTAGAGCTTATTTTGGCATTTTAGGCTTAGGATCTGCTAGTTAGTTGTTTTTTTTGCCAACTGCTTCTCCTTGAACTTATAGTTTATTTCATTTATGACCAGCTTATCTTTAAGTTAACTTGCTCATTATTCCATTTCCAAACTGCTTTTTGTTTATATGATCCCATCAGTTTATAAATGGTGTGTTTGTTTTCACAAATTTTTCTTAATTTGAACCTGTCTTTAAATTCCAATAAGCAAAAATTAAAAAAAAAAAAAAAAAAAGTTTCAAAAATTTTTGTCATTGTTGGGATTCGAACCACGGCCACCCACCCACCTCACAACATCTCTAACTACCACGCCCTTGGGACTTGTCTCGTTGAGTTTTACACAACTAATTCTCTTAAGCCTTAAAAACAGTTTTGCTTATAAGACCTTTTCGCTCATTTCTAGCTTATCTTTCAAAGCAACCATCACTTTTTTAGTTGTTCCTATGATAAGTGCCCTTTAAAGTATTTTCTGTGAATTTTTCAAATTTTTCAAAAATAGTTTAGTTTTTTTTAATTAATTAATTAGAGTAAAATAGTTTTTAATTCAAAGAAAATTATTTAAAAGTCAAAAAAATTCCCGACTTTTTTCTAAAATTATTTTTAGTCAAATAGAACGTAGGAAAATTGATTTCAAACCCGTAGCCCTTAAATTGCAAAGGTTTTACTTTTTTGGCTCGGGTGGTTGCCGGTTTTTACGTTTTTTTTAGTTTTAGCACCCTAGGACTTAGTTTAGTTTCGTTTTATCATTCCTTAGGCCTAGTAATAGTTAATTTGTAGTTTATTAGGTTTCCCTTGCCTTAATTACCTTCCCGTTAATTAATTCGTAGAAAACGTAATTCAAATCAAACAAATCTTCGAAACCAATTCAAGTTATAAATCACAAAACTCAACGAATCCTTCCATTCACACCTCGTTGGGACACGACCGGAAATCACTTTTCGGTATGACTTTATCACACCCGTAAGATTCGCACGTTAACCCTTTTCCTAAAGGTTAATTTGTCGGGTTTCTGATTAATTTGATATATTGATATTGTGTTTTCACCACTCACAAACAACGAATCAAATTTTGGCGCCATGCTTGGGAGGTGTGTTGCGACAATATCGTGATTTTGGCGATTAGTGACTTGAAGAACCTTCCTCGTGAAGTTATTGTTTTTAAAAATACAAAAATACAAAAATATTTTTCTTTTCTTTGTATATATATGTAAAAGATTAAAAATACAAAAGATTTTTGCTTGTTGTTTTAAATAATATAGAAGACACAATCAATATAACATTCTCAACTCGAGGTGTTATCATTATAAGTTCCCGAACAAAGATTTAAAACTTGCCTTTGTGTCGCTCGTGATTTGGTTTATTTCTATCGGATAAACAAACCGTGTGAGGGTATAAGGGCGGCCCGACATTAAATTGCGGTGAAAAGAGGCGGTTTTTAATAAGCTTCACACGACCTAATAAGCTTCTCCGCTCCTTTGTGCGTTTATCTTATAAAGTGATCATTTTACGTGGGATTATTGGTTTAAGTTCACCGTGTTTTGCCTCGGTCTTGTTTTAATTGAAAGTGTTGTTTTGGAAGTGCATGCGCACGTTCTTCTATTCTTCTAATCCCTTTTTGAACTCGCCACCATTACGCGAAGGCGAAATAGACGTCCTTCCCCATTAGTCGAACCCAAGATTCGTACTAATCCGCCCCGGTCCGAAATGGCGGATACTCGAACCATGTCGAGTTACTTCAAGCTCCGTGAGACGGCTACGGTGATGCTATCGTCGTACCACCAATTGACACCGAAAATTTTGAGCTTAAGACTAATTTGATTCACTTGGTTTCATCTAAACCTTTTGCGGTCTTGATAGGGATGAGCCCCACGCCCATATCCGTTGGTTTAATCAAGTGGCTTCCACTATTAACTTCGGGCGTCCTCATGAGTCGATTAAGTTGATGTTATTCCGTTTTCCTCGAGGGGCAGCCGGTTGGCTTGAGAAAGAACCCCCTCGTTCGATCACAACATGGGAAGATCTCTCTAAGAAATTCGTTAACCAATTTTTCCCTCCGTCGAAAACCACAATGTTAAGAAATGAAATAACAAATTTCCGACAAAGATTCGACGAGAGTTTTGGTGAAGCGTGGGATAGATTCAAAGAACTTCTACGAAAATGCCCACATCACGGCTTCTCCGACCTTCATCAGATCGATACGTTCTAGAATGCTTTAAACCCAAACGACCAAGACTCGCTTAATGCAGCCGCCGGTGGTAATATCTTGAGTCGTATGCCCGGGGATATTAGAACGATAATCGAGAACAAGTCTAAGGTTGCTAAGGTTACTACCAATTCTTCTTCATCCGTTGTGGAGTCAAAATTGGAAGGACTTACCGACGCTATTTATAGCATGATGAAAGAATTTAAGTCCCAGTTCGAAAACGGAACCGTGAAAGCCGTTCGAAACTTGTGTTATTGCGGTGGTCCCCATCCATATTACAATTGTCAAGCCACCGATGGCGGCGTCGAAATGCCACCGTGGCGGTTGCTAATCACAATCCTAATCTGAATCAAGGATACCTTGCTAATCAAATGGGACCACCCGACTTTGTACCGTACCTACTCACCAAAACCGTTTTAATCGAATCAAAACCAAAGCGTTAATGCTAATCAAGGATACAATCGAGAATCGAGGCACGAATTTCAATCATCAAACTCCTCAACCGCAAAATTATCAACCTCTTCCTCAACAACAAGCTTTTCAACAAACCTATCCTTATGTTGCACCAATTCCGGAGTTTGAGAACTACAAGAAAACCTCGGAAGCAAACATTCGTAACATGCAAAGTCAGATAATTAATTTGAAAGCTGAGTTGAATAACAAGATTGAAACGACCGTGCTCAGACAAACAAATGAATTGAAAAACATGATGGCTAGTTTCTTGCATCAAGCTCAATCCTCTTCTTCATCTCAACCCTCGAGTTCGGGATCTCTTCCAAGTAACACAATTCCCAACCCGAATGGAGAGTTGAATGCTATTGCCACCCGAAGTGGTAAATCATATGATGGACCCTCGGTGCCTACACCCTCTCCGGTGAGGGAAGTAGAACGAGAAACCGAGGTAGCAAAGGACAAGGTGCACATCTCAAGCCCACGAAGTACCGCACAAGTCCAACCTTCGGTTGTCTTACCTCCAATTCCGGAACCCGTTGTTCCGATGACCAATCCTAAGCCTTCACTTCCTTATCCTTCGAGGCTTAATGACCAAAAGCTCCGTGATAAAACTAATCAACAAATGGAGAAGCTTATTCAAATCTTTCAAGATACGCACTTCGAGATTAGTTTCGCGGAGGCTCTCCTTCTAATGCCCAAGTTTGGTCCGACGATCAAAAGCTTGTTGAGCAACAAAGAAAAAATTTCGAGTTGGCTAAAACTTCCTTGAGCGAGAATTGTTCGGTTATCCTTAAAAAACTTCCCGAAAAGTTAGGAGACCCCGGAAAATTCCTCATCCCGTGTGATTTTCAAGGATTAGTTCAATGCTCCGCTTTAGCCGATCTTGGTGCGAGCATTAACTTAATGCCACACTCCATGTGGAAGAAGCTTTCGTTACCCCCGCTTACACCTACGTGTATGATCCTCGAGCTTGCGGACCGCATAAATTCTCGTCCGTTGGGAATAGCCGAGGATGTATTTGTGAAAGTAGGCAAGTTTCATTTCCCCGCCGACTTTGTTGTCGTCGAATTTGATGCCGATCCCCGAGTACCCCTCATCCTTGGGAGGTGCTTCTTAAAAATGGGTCGTGCATTGATCGACGTTGATAAAGGGGAAATCACTTTGAGGGCAAACAAGGAAGCCGTTACTTTCAATCTCGATCAAGTTACGAGATACTCCCCCAATTATGAAGACACTTCCGTCAACATGATTGATGTCATTGACATTGTGTCGGAGGAGTATTCTCAAGAACTTCTTGGATTCTCGAGTGGCAATCCCACTTCGGTTGATCCCATCGTTGCTCTCTCTTCCCCGTCCCTCACTCCGTTTGAGGGAAGTGACTCTATTTTGGAAGAGATTGAAGCATATTTGTCTAGTGATTCGGTTTCATGGGAAATTGATCACGCTTCAATTGACATCGAGGGAGATATTCTTCTCCTCGAGAAGTTGCTCAATGATGATCCTTCATCACTCCCTCCTCAAGAACTTCATAAAGAGGAAATCAAAACCATTGAAAAATCTAATGATCCTCCCGGGTCGAACTTAAGGACTTACCACCTCATCTCGAGTATGCATTTTGGAGGGTGACAATAAATCACCGTCATCATTGCTAAAGACTTGAGTGAGGATGAAAAAGCCGCTCTCATAAAGGTTTTGAAGTCACACAAGCGAGCCATCGCTTGAAAACTTTCGACATCAAGGGTATTAACCGAAATTTTGTACACACAAGATTCTTATGGAAGATGACTTCAAACCGGTGGTTCAACATCAAAGAAGAGTGAATCCTAAAATCCATGAGGTTATCAAGCAAGAAGTCATAAAACTTCTCGATGCCGGATTGATTTACCCTATCTCGGATAGTCCTTGGGTGAGTCTCGTTCATTGTGTGCCCAAAAAAGGTGGCATCACCGTTGTTGAAAATGATGAAAACGAGTTGATTCCTACTCGATTGGTTACGGGATGGCGTGTTTGCATTGACTATCGAAAGTTAAATGAAGCCACCCGTAAAGACCACTTTCCTTTACCCTTCATTGACCAAATGCTTGAGAGATTAGCGGGAAACGAATACTATTGTTTTCTCGATGGTTTCTCGGGTTACTTCCAAATTCCCATTGATCCACAAGATCAAGAAAAGACCACATTCACATGTCCTTATGGAACATTTGCTTACCGACGCATGCCTTTTGGCTTGTGTAATGCTCCTGGTACATTCCAAAGGTGTATGATGGCCATTTTCCATGACATGATTGAAAAGACTATGGAAGTCTTTATGGATGATTTTTCGGTCTTTGGGATTCTTTCCAAACATGTCTCCCATTTGGAAAAGATGCTTGAACGTTGTGAAAACACGAATCTTAGTCTAAATTGGGAGAAATGTCACTTATGGTTAAAGAAGGAATTGTCCTTGGCCATAAAATTTCTAAGAACGGGATTGAGGTTGACAAAGCTAAGGTTGATGTCATTGCAAAATTACCTCCTCCCACAACCGTCAAAGGAGTTAGAAGTTTCCTTGGTCATGCGGTTTTTATCGTCGTTTCATTCAAGATTTTTCAAAATATCCCGCCTATGACCGACTTCTTGAAAAGGATACTCCTTTCGTCTTCTCTAGTGAGTGCATTGAAGCTTTTCAAACTCTTAAGAAGAAACTCATTGAAGCACCAATTCTAGTTGCCCCGATTGGGAATTACCATTTGAGCTTATGTGCGATGCAAGTGATTTCGCCATAGGTGCGATGGGGCAACGAAAATCAAAACATTTCCAGCCTATACATTATGCTAGCAAAACTTTGACGAAGCTCAAGCACATTACACTCTGACGGAGAAAGAATTACTAGCCGTGGTGTATGCTTTCGAAAGTTTCGCCATACTTGATCTTGTCCAAAAGCATAGTGTATACGGATCACTCGACCTCAAATATCTCTTTGCTAAGCAAGATGCAAAGCGAGATTGCTCGATGGGTTCTCCTCCTACAAGAATTTGATATCATTATCCGTGATAAAAAGGGCCGAGAACCTAGCGGTGATCATCTCTCGTCTTGAAAATCCACATCAAGGTGTGCTCGAGAAAAAGGAAATAAGCGAAATGTTTCCTCTCGAGACTCTTAATGTGGTATCTCATCATGAAAATTCGAGTACCCATGGTTTGCCGACTTTGCAAACTATCATGCGGGTAACTTTGTTGTGAAAGGATGTCGTCCCAACAAAAGAACAAATTTTCAAAGATGTTAAACATTATTTACGGGACGACCCTATTTGTTCAAAATCATGCGGATCAAGTCATCCGACGGTGTGTTCACGGCCAAGCCAATGAAATTCTCAAGGCTTGTCATAATGGACCCACGGGGGACATCATGGCCAAAACTACACCGCCAAGAAGGTGTTTGACTCGGTTTCTATTGGCCCACGATTTACAAAGATGCCCATGACCTCGTCAAATCTTGCGACTCTTGTCAGCGTCATAGCAACATCTCTAAAAGAGATGAAATGCCTCAAAATGCCATTCAAGTGTGCGAGATCTTTGGCGTATGGGGCATCGACTTTATGGGGCCGTTCCGTCTTCTCGAGGAACAAGTATATACTCGTGGCGGTCGATTATTTGTCCAAATGGGTAGAGGCGAAAGCGCTACCCACCAACGACGCCTGAGTAGTTGTAAAGTTTTTAAAGTCTCTATTTTCCAGTTTCGGAACTCCCCGTGCCATCATTAGTGATCGCGGTACACACTTTTGCAACTACCAATTCGCGAAAGTGATGCTTAAGTACGGTGTCACTCACCGTCTCTCTACCGCGTATCACCCCCAAACTAGAGGGCAGGTGGAGGTATCAAATCGGGGTTTGAAAAGAATCTTAGAGAGGACCGTAGGTGAAAATCGTGCCTCTTGGTCGGATAAACTTGAAGATGCACTTTGGGCCTTCCGTACCGCTTACAAAACACCTATCGGTGTACTCCTTACAAGCTTGTGTGCGGAAGGCGTGTCATCTCCCGATCGAGCTCGAGCACAAAGCCTATTGGGCCTTGAAGCATGCAAATTTCGACCTCAAGTCCGCGGGTGATCATCGGAAAGTTCAACTCAATGAATTAAATGAACTCCGTGATCAAGCTTACGAGAACTCTTTGATCTATAAAGAAAAGACAAAGAAGATCCACGACTCAAAGATCAAGAACCGCGTTTTCAACGTTGGTGACCGAGTCCTTCTTTTCAATTCTAGATTGAAAATCTTCTCCGGGAAACTTAAGACCCGTTGGACTGGTCCATTCACCATTGCCAAAGTTTTTCCATATGGCACCGTCGAGTTATCCCAAACTGACGGGCCAAACTTCAAGGTGAATGGCCATAGGTTGAAGCATTATTTTGGAGGGGACATACCATCCATGGTTGTCCGGATCTCAAACCTTCCCATGAACCAATGAATTCGGGTCGAGTCAAGCTAGCGACTCGGTTAACAAAAATTAGCATTTCATGGGTTTTCACCCATGTTTCGACTTCTTTCTATTTTCTAACAACTAAGTGTGGAAACCTCCACGGTGTTTGCTTCTTGTGTGTTTGCTCTTGTTTTCAGGTATCCCTTTGATCGTGATGATTGACGCGCCTGTTTTCAATCTAGCCGCCCAATATCCGATCATGTTACTAACGTTTATCTGGGGATATGTTTTCAAAAAAAATCCTTTTTGTGTAAAATAACAGATTTCGTCCACACACTTGGTTTGTGGTATTACCTTTTTCCGTTTGATAGTATCGGCTTCGGCCGGGACTTTGAATATTGAGGGCAATATTCAATTCTAAGTGTGGGGGGGAGTTCTGTCGAATTTTGTCACATTTGTACCCTTTAGTCCCTAGTACCCCCGTTTTGACCAAAATTTAAAATTTTTGAGTGAAAAAGAAGTGCTTTGCACAAAAATAAAATGTTAATACCTCGGTGTTAATGGTAGTTTAGTCTTGATTTGGTTAGAACAAAGGGAATCCCGACTCTGCTAGAGTGTTGATCTAGCTGCTCTCTTAACATTTAGGCTAAGTTTTTACGAGTTGTGCAAATGAAAATGCTAAGCGTGGAGTAGTTGGTTCTCTTTAGAGCTTATATAAGTAATCTATGGCTTTTTCTCCCAGTAGCTCCTAATTGAACCTAAAATACGTGCTCATTGTCAAACTTTTAAACATTCAAATCGTCTTGTTACAACAAAAAGTTTTTAAGCAAAATTGATAAAGAGCTCAAGTTCAACTTCTTATTTAAATTTTTGGAAAAGCATACTTTCTTAAAATCTGAATAAAATTGCAAAATGAAAGTATCGTAAAAGTGCTTGAATGATGCAAAAATGCAAGTCAAAAAGTGAAGGATAAAAAAAAGAAAAAAAAAAAAAAAAAAAAAAAAAAAAAAAAAAAAAAGTGAAAAAGTGAAAAAGTTGAAAAATGAAAAATGCAAAAATATGAGTCCTCAAATAAAAGTATTGTGTTGCTTATGAATAAATGTGCGAAACTTGCTTTTTCTTAAATTTAAATCGGAAGTTGAGCTAGGATTCGTCAAGGTTGTCTAAAAATTTGACGGTGATTTGGAAATTCTTGAAGTCAAAGACCCCGAAAGCTCCGATACTATTCTCAAGGGTGAAAACCTAGCCTCCTTAAATGGACAAGCTGAGAAGAAAGTCGCAACATGGAGTGATCTCACCTTTGAATCTCGAATTTCTAAATTATCGTCGGTTGTTGTCCATTTAGGTTTAGTTTTAACTTAATGGTAGCCTCGTAAATCTTTGGAATCGAATTCCCGCTAATTCCGGTACTATTCTCTGTGGGGTGTCAAAAGCCTGGTCACTTAAAACTGATGTTTTGGGATGTGCCGAGAAGAAAGCCGCTACATGGAAGAGGTCCTTTCGATCCATAGACTTTCGTAGTTTCCGGGAAGTTAAGTGAATAACAACCATAACAAGGTCGGTTTCAATGGTCAAACTTTTGAAAATGAGCACACGAACATAAATTCTATAAATTGTGGGAGTAAAAAAGTTAAGTCTCGACTTACATAGATTATTTGTATAAGTAGTGTTAGCATTTTACAAAAACATTTGCACAATAAGTTTAGACTTAGTTTGAGAGTATAAAAAAGAGGATGACGATTACAATTCCCTAGAGACACCCATTTTGTGTGAATCCCGTTCCATGATACCACTTTTCGTTAATCAAGCATGTTATTTACTTTCAAGTCTAGTTTAAATTTCTCGCATCGAATAAAAAAGGTCAAAATGGGGTATGCTCGCATGTTTCATTCATTACTTCACATGATTGATTGCTAGGGACTAGCAATTGCCTAGTGTGGGGAATTTGATGAGTGCTTATTCACTCATCATTTTACCCATCTATGACCACAAAATGACTAAAACACCCAAATATGATCAAAATATGTCAAAAATATCCTCGAGTGTGTTTTATGTCTTGCGGTACAAAAGGATTGAAAACAGAGCAAAACGGGCAAAATCGAAATGAATCGGAAAAGTGCTTTGAAGCAGACGGGATGTGATTTTATGGATTTTCTACATTTTCGAAGCCCGGACACGTTTTAGAGTGGGTTTGGGAAAACCGTCTTAAACCTATCCCATAATCAAAAATTTCCAAATTACCTTTCCGACACCCAAATACCCATTTTCCCGTCAAAACCAAAATCCAAAAATAAAACACCAATTTACCTTAAAACCAATTTTGTAAAATTCATTTTCCTAAAACCCTTTCAAAAAAAAAAAAAAAAATACAAAACTTTTAAAAACCAAAATACTTTTAATAAAACACTTTTCTTATTTTACCCTCCCCTTTTAACCCAAATTATCAACCCAAAAAAAAACCCACCCATACCCTTTTCTTTTTCCTCCTTGTTTGACCTTCTTCATCCTTTTCCCAAAACCGGATATCTCCCTCTTATCCGAATCTCAAAACCCCAAACACTCAATCCCTAAACCCTCCTTTACCCGTCTTTCCCATTTCCCAAACCCACTATCCATCTTTCCCTCCTTTCCATGGCTGCCACCATGGCAATCCAAGTCAAAAAGACCCCATGGACGACTCAGATTGATCCAAAATGGTACCTACTTAATGGATGGACTGGATCATCTCAAGAAAGCACAAAGGTTGCTTTGGCTTATTTTGTCTCACGGAAGAAACACAAGAAGATGAAGACCATATCTTAGTTTAGTATAAATAGAATCATGTAGCCATTTGATAAGGCACCCTTTACTTAGCTTTAAAAATTAGTTTTCTTTTTTCTGTTGTAATGAATTTTTTTTAATTAATGAAAAGCACCTTATTTTCTTATCTGTTACAGTTTCAGTTTATTGAAATAAGCAGTTTCTTTACTTGTTTACTTAATCATAACAAAGGTTTTAAGTGGTAACTAGTTTCTACAAAACAAAAGTCAAGTTAATCTTCCTTTTTGAGAGCAGTTTTAACACTTTCATCCCATAAGGGACTGTTTGGGTCAAGGCTTTGAAAGGGTCAAAAATTCGCTTTTTACCCGTTTGACTCTTAGAGTCAAACTCCTTTTGAGATCAGTAGTCACTTTACCAGTTTGCATTTTGTTTGAAAAAGTTGTTTAAGTATCAAGTTTAAGTAAAAAAAAAAAAAAAAAAATGCATTTTTGCGATTCTTTGTTCATGGGTTTGAATGTACAGCTTATTTGAAGTTTTAAATTGAAAAAAATTGGTTTTATGAAGTTGGCATACCCAACTCAGGCATATACCCACTTTAGTTGCATCTTAGTCACCTCTAGCTTAGTTTAAATTAGTTTCAAAATCCATCTTTTGACGCTTTCGATTCTGTTTGATATAAAAAAAAAAAAAAAAGCTAAACCATCTTGAAAACAACAATCTTAAGTTGTTTTAAGCATTTTCTTAACCCCACACTATGTTTCTTATATCTCTACTATGCTAACTTTATTTGTTGTAGCTTGTTCTGGATTTGCACTCACCTCTCGACTTATAAATAAGCTTCAATCACCCACCTTAAATCAGTGTCTCGACTGCATCCAGGTCACATTGTTTTTACTCTTGACTTATCGGTAGTTAACTTGACTTAGTTAGGTTAATTTTGGCTTAGCGGTTTAGATAGCATAGGTTTAGTACAATTCTGACTTATTTAAGTCTCCTTAGTGCTATTTGATAGTGATTGATGCTTATTCATAGTTTTAGAGCTTATTATGGCATTTTAGGCTTAGGATCTCCTAGTTAGTTGTTTTTTTTGCCAACTGCTTCTCCTTGAACTTATAGCTTATTTCATTTAGGACCAGCTTATCTTTAAGTTAACTTGCTCATTATTCCATTTACAAACTGCCATTTCCAAACTGCTTTTTGTTTATATGATCCCATCAGTTTGTAAATGGTGTGTTTGTTTTGGTTCTGTCCATATCAAGTTCAAATAAAATTGTTCCAACGACTTATTCGTAAGGTTTCATTAAAAAGTTTTCACAAATTTTCTTAATTTGAACTGTCTTCAAATTCAATAAGAAATTTATTGAAAAAAAAAAAAACTTTCAAAAATTTTGTCATTGTTTGGGATTCGAACACCGCCTTCCACCCACACCCACACACTCTTAACATAACCACTGGGACTTGTCTCGTTGAGTTTTACACAACTAATTCTCTTAAGCCTTAAAAGCAGTTTTGCTTATAAGACCTTTTCGACTTATTTCTGCGTATCTTTCAAAGCGACCATCACTTTTTCAGTTGTTCCTGTGATCAGTGCCCTTTAAAGTATTTTCTGTGAATTTTTCAGATTTTTCAAAAATAGTTTAGTTTTTTTTAATTAATTAATTAGAGTAAAATAGTTTTTAATTCAAAGAAAATAATTTAAAAGTCAAAAAAATTCCCGACTTTTTTCTAAAATTATTTTTAGTCATATAGAACGTAGGAAAATTGATTTCAAACCCGTAGCCCTTAAATTGCAAAGGTTTTACTTTTTTGGCTCGGGTGGTTGCCGGTTTTTACGTTTTTTTTAGTTTTAGCACCCTAGGACTTAGTTTAGTTTCGTTTTATCATTCCTTAGGCCTAGTAATAATTAATTTGTAGTTTATTAGGTTTCCTTGCCTTAATTACCTTCCGTTAATTAATTCGTGAAAGCGTAATTCAAATCAAACAAATCTTGAAACCAATTCAAGTTATAAATCACAAAACTCAACGAATCCTTCCATTCACACCTCGTTGGGACACGACCGGAAATCACTTTTCCGGTATCACTTTTATCACACCCGTAAGATTGACACGTTAACCCTTTTCCTAAAGGTTAATTTGTCGGGTTACTGATTAATTTGATATATTGATATTGTGTTTTCACCACTCACAAACAACGAATCAAGGTGATACCTGTATTAGGTACCCTCCTCCCCCTAAAACTTTTGGGAAAATTTGGCATATAGCCATATATGATTGCAGCCTTTGCTTTACAAGTTTGTGAAAATTATGAGGGGAGGGAGTGGGATCAGGTAGGGGGCTCGGGTAGGGTTACCCGATCGGAAACACCATTCCCAGTTAGTCGGGTAGCACGAGCGGGTTGAAAATTCGGTTTCATAGCCCGAGCGGTGATTATGGAAGGATTTCAAATTTTTGACCGTTGGACTAGCCTAACGGCTAGTTGTGGACTTTAATACAAAAAAATAAATAAATAAAAAAAATCCATTTAAAACCAAATAACAAACACTCATTTTTTTCAAAAAAAAAAAACACACACTAATCTCTTTTTTCAAAAAAAAAATTACCCCCACCTTTTAATTTCTTATAAAATCCCAACATTTTTATCATCAAAATGTCTTCCGAATTCGAATACGTTATTCCGTCTTCGTCCGACGATCTATCCACGGGTAGCTTGATGCAACTTATGCTTCACGAGGCTCAGTTTCTTGAAGACACGGCAAGCTCTAGCCGTACTAGCGTAATCGTCATCGAGAAATAGGTCTTCAAACTTTAGAGAATGATTGGTTCGTTGAAACACCAAAGTCTGACGAAGATTACTTTAAAAAATCGAATGGAGAAAGCATGTTTTGCAAATAGTGGGCGACATTGAGCGAGATACCCATATTTTCAAGAGGGCTATGTGTGAAACCAAAAAGTTTCACAGTGAAACAAAAATCACGTCGGTAGTTAAGCAACTTCATGACCGGCAATCCCGATGAGTATGATGAATATTTAAGTATTATGTAATGTGTCTTTTTTAAGTATTATATAATGTTTTTATTTTAATGAAATTGTATGTTTTATTTTAATATTGTATGTGATTTTATGTATTAAAAAAAAATCGGTCTTAGGATCTGCTCCTCCAAAATCGGATAGTGTTAGGGTAGAATTGAGTAGTTTTGAGTTGGAGGTTTTATTGGATAGAGGTGATGTGACACTTGGGGTATTAAGTCTGCTCCTCCCCCTTATACACTTGTTACCTTTCCAGCTATAACTATACTTATAGTTTATATTATTCAATAAGATAATTAATGTCCGTGGCTAAAGGGTTGGTCTTCGAGACCTCACATGCATCACAAGCACGTTATTTTGCATTGTTTTGTGGTTCATCGTATTACTTTTTGTTCTATGATTCGTAAACGCTCCCCGGTCTCCTCTTACGCCGTCGGTTTATAACATCAATGTAACATGTACGTAGGTGTCACAACTATGCATAATATGTAGGTATCATATCGTGCCTGCGTTTGCTTCGCTATGTATAAAAGTATCACCTGTCTCTTCTCATTTTTGACATACCAGCAACATTATAAAGGCCTCATAGTTTATAGTTATAAATAGAGTGGTGATACTCACATCACAACTTTTTATACTTTCACCACAATATGCGCATTAAAATATTGTCTTGTGTCTTATCACGAACATGTACAAAGTGGTGTAACTATCAAGTAAAAATGGTGTGAGTATCAACACCCTTAGAAATTTAGGTATAGTGTGGTGCTGAGTGGGTGGTCTTAATGAAAAAAAGTGGCCATGGCGCGTCACTTTTTTCTATAAGACCGGTTTTGTCTGTACGAAAATCAAAATACCATTCGTCAAGTTGTTGTGCCGTTGTGCACCCTTAGACCCCACATAAATATTTTTTTTTTCATTTATTTAAATAAATGAAATATAAGTACAAAATTACTTAAATAAAATGCTAAAAAGAAAAAAGAAAAATGTTAACAAAAAATTATGTAGTATGATATTGAGATATCCCAACACCTAACTGGTTATTCCTCAGCCCAATATCACATTAAATCTGGCCCAATTTAAAAAATACTAAACCTAATACTAGTATTACTTTTACTTCAAGCCACAAACTTCGTCTTCTTCCCTGCTACCAAACCTGCAAACACAAAAGAAAAAAACAACACATCACAAAGACACAGCACAAACACAACACACCAACACAAACAATAAAGAAACAAACTCACCAACAAAAAAGGGAAAATCGCTTGGCGTGAGCTGGTAGCCACGGCGCCAGAAGCTACTAGCCCAACACCAGTGTGGTATGTCGTGCCATAGCTCGCGTCGAGCACAATGGTTTGAGCCACCAGCTACTGTACCTAGCCCTCTTATAAATTGTAACACCCCAAAAATAATGAAAATGGTTTGCAGCGGAAGTAAGTGTTACTGGGGTGCTACTCGATTGCTATCACATCACAATGTATAGAACAACGGTTTAACTTAAGAAATCATATTTCGTAAAGATTTATGTTACATTTTTCAAAATATATATTATAGAATGTAGACCCATAAAAGAATTAAAGTGGTCCCCAATTTACATCGTAGTCTTATATGATCACGCCAATGCCAACGTCTTGCGCCCTCAAGTTTAGCTTAACGCCATCCCGAAAATACATGCTAAAATGTCAACACAAGGTTGGTGAGTTCGCGGTTTTAGTACACAGTAGTTTCAAAACAAGAAGATCAATTGGTTGTCAAAGTTTGAGCGGGTCCATTATGTATGCGGTAGCGTTCATGGCATAAAGGTTCCACTACTTAAGCCGATTCAGTAGAACATTGCCCTACGTGCAACATGCTCTAACCTAGCATGAGTGATACTATGCACTCCGGTTAGTCGGTGAGGGGATGGCTCTACCCACAAATAAGCTATCCATAGTTATCAGCGGCTCGTCCGTCTGATGGGAATGAGTTAATAAGGAGTATAGTACCGGGGGACTTTTACGGTTGTTCTCGGCGTAAACATAAGCATACATACCCGTTTACGATATAGCGGGCGTAGCTCGATGGATTGAATCGATTCGATCGTCCATAATTTCATGAATGCACAACCAATTTACTTTTAAGTAATCATAGCATGCTTTTCACCCCAAAGCAGTAAAGCAAGAAAATGGGTGCTAAACTCACCTTAGTCAGAAGAAATACAAGAATCACAACTAACACGACTGGCATCGAGAAATGTGTCACAAGGTAGTAACGCACAACGATACAAGAGTACCGACACAATGGTACGTTATTGGCACAACCTGATAGTATATGGTTTATCTCAAAATATGACAAGCGAATAGTAATCGATGCGTATGAGTTTTTAAAAGATAATACGTTTTAGTTTTCGTGGAAGTTTCGTATAAATGTTTGTAAAAAGTTTCGTATGATAGTTCGTGTGGCGGTATAAGGTCATAGACTCTAGGAAAGCCCATACCAACGTATAAAGCATATAACACATATGTATTATATTTAATAGCACGATAACAATCCAATGGGCAATCGCCCGATATCTTAAGTTAAATATATATAGTCCAACAAGGTTTATTATTCATTAATAATCCAAAATTTAGTCCAAAGTTAGTCCAATATAATCCAACAGTCCAAATGCCTAAGCCATATATATGTGTCTAAACAATATTTATTTGGTATAAGTCGAATGTCAAGTCTCAAGTTAATATTTGTCCAACGTCTATTATTTTTAGTCCAACATAAGTCTAATAAGTTTGTCCGATTAGTCCAAATAACATTAGTCCGATACATGTCTAATAATGTCAACTAGATGTCCAATGTCTGTCATATTTTGAGTCCGATAGTTCAATGTATAATTATTCCGATAATCGTTATAATATAAGCACGTTATAACATACATGGTCCAATATAGTTCTAACAAAACCACCAATTGGTTCATACCCAAAGTTATAAGACTTTTATCTTCACATGAATAAGCTGATAAGCAGCTTATCGAAATAAGCATATACGAGTTTTTTTAAAAACAAAATACCATATGAGCTATGAATCAAATAGGCCAAAAATAATAAGCTTAGACACCAACACACCCTCGCGGCTAGAAAGATAAATGGACAAACAAACACCCTTGTGGGCTATTTTTAGATCACCGAGCACAAACAAATACACCCGTATCAGGTTGTGGATGTGACCCGCAAGCAAAACCAAACGTACCCTTGTTGTGCGGGTGGCTGTACCGAGCCAATACACAAACCAGACGCGCCCCTGTGGGGCTGCTGTTACGCACAAACAAACACCCTCTTAGGTGTTAGACTGAACCAAATCAACACCCTATGTGGGTTTTATACTTACCAAAAATTTAACTAGGAACCCTTTGTGGGTGTTCTTTTTGCTGGCCGAGAATTAAACTAGGCTCACCCTATGGGTTTCTGTGGTGGGTCGCAACAATTAAACCAAGCTCAAATGCACCTTTTGGTGACTTTGGTGTGGGCTGCGACAAACAAACCAAGCGCCCCTCTTGGGGCTGTCATACACAAATAAACACCCCTTTTGGGTAATGTCAGTTCGAGAATAAACAAACATCAACGACACCCCCCTTTGGGTTGTCATGTAACTAACCAAACAAGTAAAGCCAAACACCCCGGTTTGGACAACAATTACCAAACGCCCCTGCTGGGATGTTGCTAACCAAGTGCAGCTTGTGGTTCTGTTGTTGAACCGAGACAAACACACCCCTTATGATTCGTTATTGTTGTGAACTAAAATCGAAACCAAACCAAACCCTCAAGTCAGTTTCAAATAAGCATATCATAAGCACCCTAACGAGTGTCTCACGTTAAACCAGCAACCAAAACAAGCAAACCACCCTCTTGGGTGTTGCTGTCGCGACTCAAGGACCAAAGCAAACAACCCTTGAGGATTTTTCCCTGGTTCGAACAAAAGAAAGCAAGCACTCCTTTATGTCTCTCTTGAACCCAAGACGCCAAACACCACTTTGAGTGGTTTTCAGCCCGCGACTCTAATGGGTCGACTGAACCCAAACGGTTCTTGACCTGACCCGAATCAATAACAAACAAACACCTTTTTGTTAATCTTTACCACACGATTTGGTTTCTAAAAACGTTTTTAAATCCCAGGTTTTGTCCACGAAAACAGTAACGATTATTTCATATACAATTTTTATTAGAATAAAAAAATAACAAGATTGATATAATATTTTTGGCATACCCATGGAAACGAGGGAGGAATAGAGATGGGGATGACGAGGTGGAGGTGGTGATTCACTCAAACCAATCGAGACCCTAACATCATAACCCAAATCCAATCACAAGCATACCCTTCGTTGGGTTAGTGGGGCTGTGGTGTGAGCCTCCTCGTGATGTGGATGATGATGGCGATGATGGCTGTGGTATGTGGCAGTGGAGCGGTGATGGGGTGGTATGTTGGGAGGCGGTTTGGCAGAGAGAGAGAAAGGAGAGGAGAGTGGGAGATATGAGATATGATTATCTGATCTTTTTAAAATGGAGAAAGGGGCGGTTGGTATATATAAAAAAGAGCAAATTACACCGTTCGTCCTTGCTGGTTTGCGTTGACCATGAGGTTTAGTCCTTTCGACTAAAAAAGTTCTGCGTCCGTCGCTAAGTGTCTGAAGCGTTATGCACCGTTCGTCCCTCCGTCCATCGGGGCCCACAAATTCACAATAACGTCGGTTAAGTCAACTTAACCCATGAGGCATATTCGTCATTTCTAAACCCGTTTTCCCGCCCAGTAAAACCCTATATACTTAACACCACACACACACTTAACACCACACACGAGACTTCAACTCAATCGGATCCACCACCATTTTCAAAACAAAGGGTTTCTCAAATCAAATCAAAATCATGGTTAGATGTCCTCGTTGCCAAACACTTGCAGTTATGAAAACATCATGGACAAATAGAAACCCAGGTCGAAGGTTTTATGCCTGTTCCCAAATTGTATGTGTTAATGGTTTTAGTTTGTAATTGAACAATAACGATTTGTTGTTTAATTTTGTTTCTGAGTTTGTTGTTTAATTTTGTTTCTGAGATTATATGATTTGTTGATTGGGTGGACCTGAAATGTGCCATCGTTCAATGGTAGTTATACAGGTTATTAAGGTCTTTGAACAACCATCAAGAAATCCTACAAAATATGGAGCAAGAAAGAGCAACATTGAAGAAGTATGTTATGGTTTCATGTATTTTGTTGTTTGTGTCGTAATGTATAACATATTGACCTAGCGATGTAGTATTTGGGTGTTAAGAGATAGATGTATTTTGGGTGTTTAATGTTAGATGTATTTTGTGTCTGTTATGTAGCACCATTGTAATGAAAACAAGCTTTGTAGCATTATTTCAATTTACTGTTCTACATATTGCGATCACTTTTATGAATTTTACTATTTCATTTTGTCACTTTTATGCATATCGATCACTTTTATCAATGCAACACTATTTCTAGATTGATGCGATCAATGAATCAATGGCACTTTCTTTGCATTCTTGCAATTCAATGGTATACGCTTTACTTGCATTATTGCAATTTCTACATTACCACACCTCTATATAAGGGCGCATATGGATAATACAAAACCATATCAAACATCTTCCTAACCTATTCATAATTCTTGCAAAGATGAGTTCAGAAACAAGGGTTCCAACAAGAGGAAAGGTTATATACATCTTCATGTTCCTTTTCCATCTCTTATATGTTAAACATACTTATGTTTTATTGTTTTTTTTTGCATTATTTTGTTTTCGAAGTTATCTCCATTTCAAGTGACACATCCGAAATCTTGATGACAAAAGTTCGGGTAACACATGGATGTGGTATTTTCCATTGCGTATGTGGTACCACCCGATGAGATAGAGTTTTATGGACCAAAGGTGGGCTCAAGTTCAAATGCAAAGGATGATGATAAGCCACTAACCCAAAAAGATTCAAAAGCTTCTATTTGATGCAAGGACTAAAGTGCTAGGATTGCTGCAAGGCGGTCTTGAAGAATTTGGTGTGAAACCTTATGTTGCACCAACCGAAATTGCGACAAAGGGAAGGGAAGGAAAGAAAAGGATGGGTTAAAGCGGTGGTGTTTCATGGTTTTCATGTGTCTTGGTTTTCATGTGTCTTGGTCTTTCATGTCTTTCAGGTGGTGTTTCATGCTTTTATGGTATTTCATGTGTACTTGAACCTATTTTATGGTGTTTTAATGTTTGATTTACTTTATGTATGTTTTTATGGTCTTTCATGTTCACTTGAACCTATTTTAAATAAGTTAGTGCAATGCTCTTGGTCTTTCATGTTTCTGATTACCAAATTACCAAAAGAATCAGACATACCAAATTAAAGTCAAACAAAATTACATACCAAATTAAAGTCGAACAAATTAAAGTCTAAAGCAACCATACCATTAATCAATCAAGTTTAAAGGCATATAATGCCATAAACATCAAAAACAACTTAATTGACATTGTGCATAAGACATACTAAAACACGTACATAACAGACATACTAGAAACACGGACATGATGATACTTCAACCTAACACAACCACCTTCTTCCTTGGTGCTCTCTTCTTTTTGCACCATCTTACATTCTTTGTGCCTTCCCTTATCTTGACTATCTGCTCTTGTCTTTGATTGTGAACTCAGAGGAGTATCGTAATCCAAATCCACCCCTTTGCTTGCATTTTTCTCTTTTTGACTTTGGCATTCTTGGTCCATTACAGAGTTCTTTGGTTGTGACCTCTTGACCCACATTTGTCACAAGTTACAGTCTTGTGCCCTCTTGAAAGCTTACCATCATTAACTATCTTGAAATCCTTTTCAGTCCTTGACTTTTTTCTTTCTTTCCTTGGTCTTCCAACTTGTGGATTATGTTTTGGTGGCAACAGACTAGTTGGAACAGTGCACTTGGGCCAATGGACAGGACCTCTGATTGGTTTTATATGAAAAGAATATACTTTCTTCCAAGTCTCTAACCTATAGCATGGATGTACCCATTCCTCTGGTAATACAACCTCTTGATGATTAAGTGACATGTTCCAATTTGTTGCAACAGCATGTTTGCAAGGGATGCTGTCAATTCCATCTTCTGCAAGTGCGAGTTCTAGCAACAACATTTACCACACATGGTCATTCCATGGACCACTTACAGTATAACTCACCTCCATTCCATTGAACATTATACTTGGTAGCTTGATCCGCATTTTCTTTCAAAATCCTTGTAGCGAGTTGGTGTGGTGGTCCATCACACCTTGCAATAACTTTGTTAACATTGACAATCTGGCGGTTCACTTATTAGGTATTGTAATCTAAGTACTTACATGGAATGACAATTGAATAGCACATGGAATGTATAATACCTTCTCATGAGATACTCCACGCAAACTCCAATGTGGAAATAATAGGCTTGTCTCTTCCCCCTATTAGCTTCCCATTCAAGACTTCACACATGTTGTTCAATAAAACATTTGACTTGCTCTCTCGTTTAAGGAGTTTGTTGTTTAGACTCTTATTAAATCAACATATACTATGAAATCGGTTAAAGTAAGAATATTGTATACACGAAATGTGATCTTGCCGGTGTTGTGGAGGAATGAGATTCAACCACCATAAGCCTCTTTATTGAAACCTTTCAACTCTTCCATTGCAACTTGAAACTCGGAATTTGTTGTTGCGATTCTTTGCTTTCCATAGCATATCCTTGTATGCGTACCATTCCACTTCAACTTCATATTCTCATGAATATGTTTCACACAATATCTCGTGCTCGCACATGGAAACAATTTTGCAATTCTTTGGTATAATACCTGCAGATTGGAAACAATTAATTAGTTAAGTAAGTTAAGGAATTAATTAATTATATTGAAATAAAATTAACTAGTTAAGTTAGTACCTTTTGCCTGTCACTTATGAAAGTGAAGTTGGAATTCCTATACAGATCTAGGTCATCTCCAAGTTGATTGAGAAACCATGTCCATGACTTTGTGTTTTCTGTCTCAACAAGTCCATATGCCAATGGATAGATCCCATTGTTTGGATCAATACTCACAACGGTCAAAAGTTGTCCTGGGTATGGACCCTTCATGAATGCTCCATCTAATCCAAGGATTTCCCTCATCCCAGCTCTGAATCCGACTTTCAAAGGCCCCGAACATATATAGATTCTCTTAAAACTCTTGTTGGCACTTGATGATCTGCTTGACTTGAACATGGATTTTGACAGTTGTGTTTGGATTAGCTTGTTGCAATTCCAACACATAATCTCTTAGCATTTTATCTTGATGTGTGTAATCACCCCTTAATTTCCTTCGACTTCTTGCTTAGCTCTAAATGCCTTACTTTCGAAATAGTTAGTTCATGTTTTTGTTAGTTGCTCTTGAAACGACTCTAACAGTATATTAGGGTTTGTTTTCAACCGCTCAACTAATTCCTTTGAGAACCAATTGTAGGTGGCATAAAGGTTATCTCTTTCCTGAGACATTTATGGGTGACACAGATGTTTTACCTCCCAAGATTGATCTTTTGACTTTGGAAACTAATGTAACCCATGGACATTTATTATCATCCAACAGTTTTTGTCTATTAGGTTTACCCCATTAATGAGTCTCTCCTTGGTCCATTTTGTTTTGATTGGGTAGACTGACTTGGCCCTTTTTCACCCTCGGTTGGGCCTTTTCTTGACTTGGCCCAAGATCCCGAGTTGGCCCACGATCATTGACTTCACCACCGCTAGAGAGGGATAACACCTTTGCATCACGCCTCACTCTCTCATTGTCATTCTTTTCCATTCTTATTCTTCTCTAGTCTCAATTGAATGCTCTTTAACGTATCCTTCACCTTTTCTCTGCTTGCAAATTTTTGACCCACATAGAAATATGTCTTGTAAATTTTCTGAGTAGCATGTGCTTGTTTTCTTAACTGCTTCAACTTCTTTTTCCTTAACCTAGTACCTTCACTGTCACTACCTGATCCACTCTCAAAATAGTCATTTTCTAATTCATTGACATCATCTCCATCGGCTTCATCTTCAATCACAACTGGTTCCCTTTCTCTACACCCAACAAACTCCACAGTCTCATCAATAGTGTAATTAAAGTCCCTCATGTCAACATCCACATCATCTGCATTATTATTCTCATCTACTATGAAATCACTGTCTTGGCTATCATCATCTCCTTCACTATCACCCTCTGTTTCACTCTCACTTTCACCCTCAACTTCACTTTCAACACTGTCACTAGGATTACCCATTCCAACCTCGAGTTTGTTTCAAAATTCTCACTAGGATTTGTTTGAACATTCATTGTTGGTGATATAATGTCCAAGTCAAAATGGGTCAAACTTAGGATCTTGTGACTCTACATATGGGTCATAAGAAGAGTAAAATCATTTACAAACCGACTAGGGACTTGAGAAGACTCATCATTAGCAACTAGAATACTTTGCCCTTGGTCTTTACCACTTCCTTGACCTTTATCTTTACCTACACACCCTTCATTGACATCCAAACTACTTTCTTAGGCACTGGGTAATCCACGCTTTGATGTTATTGGTTCATTTAACTCTTCTATTACAAGTTTTTATGCTTTGGTTGTATGTAAAGGTCGGGTTGGTCTTTTCATGCTCAACATATACATCAACTAGCTTAAGACCTTCTATCACATACTTGCCTAATAAGCGAACATCTTTGTCACATGCTAAAGGCTCTAGTCCATTGTCTAAATCATAATCGGTTTCAAGAAATGGTAAAACATCAACCTATGACCATCATGATCTAAGTCTTCTAGCATGGAATCAATTTCATGGATTGAAAACCGATCACCGCTATCAAATCCACAAAAGTAATCTTACCATTCTTGTAAATCTGTTGGGTGCATTCGTGAAAAAACCACCATGATTGAGCTTGATGGAAAAGCAGTAGTTTTATCTCAAATAATTAAAGGAATCAATCGGACAAGGGTTTTAGACATTAAAACACCAAACAAAGTATTGCAAACCCAAAAATGCATACTCTAATGATTAAAACATCGTCACTTAACACCATTATCAAAAAATAACTATAAACAGTCACTTACGATACATGCAATATGGGTCTCGATCAAGAACATCATTTGCTCTAATTTCATACAATGGGACCACCATCTGATTCTTTGCGAGGTATCAGTACAATGGGTTCTTGGGTTTTCACATTTGATTTGGGAAGAAGATGATTAACTCGTGGGTTTGTGATCGCAAAAGAGTTTAGTTTGGGGGTGACAAGGTAGATGGGAGTAATAAATGGTAGAGTACTTGGGAAATGACCGAATACCCTTTTAAAAGTGACTTAACGGCGTTATTGTGAATTTGTGGGCCCCGGTGGGCGGAGGGACGAGCGGTGCATAACGTTTGCACACTTAAGGACGGACGGTGCAACTTTTTGGTCAAAGGACTAAACCTCGCGGTCAACGCAAACCACAAGGACGAACGGTGTAATTTACTCTATAAAAAAAGATAAGTATCACTAGTATAGTGCGTATTTGGTACACCTCGTGTCTTGTTGAGCTAAAGTATAAAAGCGGTATCATGTTCTGAGGTTTTTAATTAATAATGCATGAAATACATTTTCGTGACCATTTTTATAAAGAAAATGGCTAAGTCAAGATCAAGACACTCAAGCTGTTGGAATTACACTTGACGGCGTCCCAAATAGAGGGCGACACCGTCCCTCTTTGTGTAATTGAATTTGTGACGACTCAGTAGTGATTTTGCTATTTTACGCCTAACGGCGTCAGGCTTTGAAGAGTAAGGGCGTCACGAAAACTTTTCTTCTTAGACGGCCTAGATCCAGATTCAGACGACGTCATTGCTGAATACTGACGGCGTCACAACCACAACGTGACGCCGTCCCAATGATTATTTGGCCAAGACGAAACCCTAATGACAGCGATCCGACGGCGTCCCAACTATAAGGTGACGCCGTCGCAGTTGTAAAATTATATATAGAAATCGAATTTTCATAATTTAAGTGGTAGACTTGTGGAGTAAAAACCTAAAACGATTTTGGTCCGGTTTGGACAGTATCTTAGGGTTCTCATACCCTATTTTACATCAAGATAAGTTATTTACTTCATTGATTTCATTATGTCTTTGATTATATGTGTGTATGCTTGCATGTTTAACATGTCCGGCTAAATTTCTTATGTATTTGCTTAGATCTATGGAACCTAGTTATTAATTATTGATTGATTGTCTCTTATCTTAATTGTAATTGGCTTAGGATTGCACTAGGCTATCGTTGTGTTTTTAATGCTCGAGTAATCTTTGTGAACCTTAGTTTATAACCACCTAGCGTAATTGTAGGCTAAATATCCAAAGATAACCTTAGTCTTAGTTTATGAATCCTAGAGATCTCGTAGGCAATAACCTTAAGGTATTCTCAGAGAGTTAGGAATAAAAGAATACCCTACGACCTTAGAAAACACAAAGCGTTAAGAATAAGGACGTGACAATTCAACCACCAATAAAAGATAACTAGGAGTAATAGTATCTAGGTAGACACATTTTAATCATCATCGAGCACAGCATAAACTACCCTTCAAATAATTAGATAAGTAAAGTAATCATACCAACCCGAGATTTTACCCTTAGCTTTATAAAAATTATAAAAGATTAATCTTCATCAACCTCAAATCTTAAGTAAATCTAACTAGCATTTCTATTCCCTAAAGAACGATATCAATACCCGAGTACTACAAACGATTAGGTTCCCCTGAAAACTTGTTCGATTTCCCGACCCTTATATGCGCTTTTTTCTATAAAAATACTATAACTTAAAAAGAATTCAAAAAATATTTGTTTTACTCCATGTCATCAACCTCTAAATGTAATAACTTATTTTATAACATCGCGTAGTCGCCTTTTAACATTTTATATTAACACACAAAAACACCCTTTATCATAACATCATTTCTCCATTTTCTTTTAAAACTTATAAATTACAATTTAAACCATTTACGATTTTTTCATTCATAATATCACCTTATAGATAATAATTCGTTCTTTAAAGTCTATTACAAATAAAAACATACGGAAATTTAAAAACATACGAATTACAAATACTTATTCATATTGTTCTTGTTCTAGTTCTTGTTGTCGTTAGATTGCTCCATAATGTTTTGTTGGAGACTAGTATGCGTTTCCATGTCACGTATTTCTTTTTCCTTCGACGCTTGACATCACATCCGTCGACCCACTTTTCTTGTCATATGTAAAACTTACTTACGCTATACGCGCACTTTCGATCTTTTAAAATCATGTTATGAAAATAATGTTACATGATTTTACTTATCCTTGACCCCAACGCCCTTGAGCACACCAAAAGCACGCCATGTTTATCATCGATATATGATCAAAGGGTTTTCTAACTTGTGCCATAAGCACACCAAAAGTGGACTTAAATACTCATCATTTTGTACCTTTGCCTCTAAGAGCACAAGGTGCAAAACATCGGCCACGTCAAACACGCCTTTAACATTTTAATATTAACAATGCATCAAAATGATAAAACTTATCATAAATAAGTGTTTTATGTGTTTTACAAATGCAAAAATACCAATTACAAATACTTATTCATATTGTTCTTGTGAAAAATGTTTTGTTGGAGACGTATCAAGTTTGCATACATTGGCGTAATCTTGGATTTAGTCCCCATCTTTTAAAATCATGTTTCAAAATAATGTTGTCAAAACTAGTCCGGTTGTTGTAAATCAAAATAAAGCAAAATATCATTTAAGGTCCATGGGATTCAAAAGTTGTCAAACAAACCCTTCAAAATTTAAAAAATTATAAAATAACAACTTTAGTCCCTAAAGTTTAAAAATTGTCAAAAATAGTCCTTGGTAAATTTAAAAAGTGAAAATAATCAAAAGTAAACCTTGTACTATTCATATATGGCATAATTGGTCCTTGTTTTAACTTTGGAATATTGGCAGGTTCAGTCCCTCAAGATTGTCGAAATTACAACAATGGTCCTTGTGTTAATAAGCTTAAACCAAACCGGACCCTTTTATTAACCCAATCCCAAATACAAACCTGTGGCCCAATGCAGTCACAAGCCCAAACACTTGACCCCTGAACCTTGAGCCAGTTCAAAACTCCCGTGACCCCCCTTTTGTGAACCCTTTGCCTATTAATAAAACTCGGTCAAAAAGTCAAACCCACGCTCACTGTTCATCTCTCTCACACAAACGCGCCAAAACCAGAAACCATCGTGGTTTCCACCACTTGTTCCTACCACCTCACCACCACATTTCCAGCTGTTTACCCACTCCCCTAACACCTCCACAAACATCCAAAAGTCCTTAATTGTTAAAACCTGTTCAAAGAATTTTGGCGCCAAAATGCCAAATGTGCGATTATGATGAATTCAAAGGATCCAATGGTTGAAATGAAGTGGGAAAGTCTCAGAGATGTCGACAAAGCTCAAAAAGATCTTTATAAAGAAGAAAAGAAGCAATGTGAAGAAATATCTAGTGTAATTTTAGTTAATGAATGTCGAATAGCTTAATTTTCATATTCCAGTGTAATTTCTAGCTTTCAAGTACTGTATTTATCTATCTCAGTGTATTTTCAAACCTTTATCAATAATCAATTTCAAGTTTCAGTTTCATTTTCAGTTTATGCAAATTTTCAAGCTTAAATCCTCAATATGTTTTAATGTTGTTATTAGATGTTGTTTTGGACTCATAAGCTCATATAAGCTCCTTATATAGCTTATGTAAGCTATTAGATACCTTTAAAATCCAGTTTATAGTTAAAACTCAAAAATAAAAAAAAATACAAAAAAATTAGTTATAAATCAAAAATCAAGAGAAGATGAAAGATGCATTGGAGCAGGGTTGCTTATGGATTTATCTGGGTTAGTGAACCTGTGGAGGTTCTATAGGAAGTGTTCCTTGGTCCTTGTTCTTGATTTTCAGCTGAATTACATTTGTAAGCCCTTTTTAAGCAATTTTTGCATTTAACTATATAAGTAGCTTAAAGCTTAAATCTTTGTGTTTTATGTTTCTAAGTTATAGTTAAGTAGAATTAAACATTAAAACAGTTTGCTTGTTCATTAAATTTGTAGTTATTAAAATCTTAGTTTAACGATCATATTAGCATAAGTGTCATTTCTTAGTTTTATGTTGTTATTGTTGTTGTTTAATGCTTATTTAGTCTCATTATATGATAATATAAGGTTTTTAATCGATTGCATGGTCTTAATCATGAAACCCTTTGGAAATCACAAAATCAGTTGGCTAAAGGTTGTTTGGATTCACTATGTTATCATGCTAAAAATTTGTTTGTGTTGTCACTTGTTGTTGTTATATGTTACATTAGTACTTAATAACTCATAGAAACAATAAAAACCAGTCCTTGTTTATTAAAAGTCAAAATCTCCTTTAATCTTCATCTATGAGCTCACCGTTAGGATTTATAGTGTAAAATTCATCACAGTTGTTCATAACTTGGTAATCTAGCTTAATTTCATCTTAAAATAGCTTATTATAACATAATCGATAAGTAGGATTAATCCAAAGTTCATCAAAGTCAACTTGGTAGTTTATCTTAAAAGTCAAAATTTCATTTAGTAGTTTTGAATAAAATAGATAATTTTCTATAGGATTTAATATTGAGTTTCATGTTTTATGCTTTTGGGATATTAATATTTAGTTGCTCATCTTTATCATAGTATTTTCATAATTTGTAGTTAGCTTTTAAACCGCTTATTTCTTGGCTTGTTTTAAGCACTTTTACAAAACCTCCCTGTGCAGGTGGAGTTTGTTGTATCTGCTGATTTCACAAGCTCACAGAGCTTATTAGTGGGACCAGCATTGAAACTTAGCTTTTGGAAAGCCCACCTAGTCTGTCTCTTTAGTCCGATGCTTATTTTCCATTTTCTAGCTTATTTGATAGAATTGCAATCGACTTTTAGTTTTGTCCATTTCTCAAGATTCATCGACTCGACTTACAATCGAGTAATCGGTGAAATGGTGCCTTTTCATAAGCTCTTCAAAAGCTCATCGGTGGACCCTAGGGTTGTTCTTGGTTCCTTTGAGCTCACAACCCACCGGCTATCTGTTTCGACCAAGTTTGAGAGCTTAAGCTCTGTGGACCCCACTTGTTTTGTCCTTTAAACTCGTCCCATAATCGCTTTTAGAACATAAAGCCAATTGCTTATTAGCTTAACCTAAGCTTTTCAATGTGTGTTTCTTTATGCCTTTTAGCTTAATTTAAGTACCTTTAGCTTATTTTCATCTTATTTCACTTTTGTTTCTTTTTGTTTAGCTTATTTAGCCAATTAGTTGAGCTTAGAATCATCAAAATAAACCAAAAGCTCAAGCTGTTAAGATCTAAAGCCTTCAAACCGCTTATTTTTAAGTTTTAAAGTTTTGTTTTCATTAAAGTTGCTTATTTTCAGTAGTTAAATAGTTTTGTAAAAGAAAAATCAAAAACATCAATTTTAAAAAATAGTGATAGCATTTATTTAATATAATTTAGCTTTTTAATTTTTTTTCAGCTTATTATTAAGAACTTATCTTTTTTTATATTTTTCTTAAGTTTCTGTCATATTAAAGTAATTTTAGGAATTTCCTTAGATTTTTCCTTTGTCATCTAGTATTTTTAATAATTAATAATAGTTTTAATAATTAATTAATATTAAAGTATTAAATAGTAAAATTAATCTTTATTAAGTAAAACCATGTTTTTATATTTTTCCTAGATTTGCTAACTTAATTAGAACCTATAAAAATTAATCTTATAATTTTCCCTTTTTATTTTCTAATTTTAATCCTTTAATTAGTTTAATTAGATTTAAATTATTAGTTAAGTTTTAATTTATAAAACCTTTGCTAAAAGACAAAAATATTTGTTTTTAATTTTTATAAATCTTTTAAGTTGTTCTAGATTTTTAGAAAATAAATTTATAATTTTCTTAGTTAGTTTTGTGTTATAAATCTTTTTAGATTAATTAAACTAAGTTTTAAATAAGTTTAAAATAGTTTTGATTAATTAATTAATATTAAATTAATATAATATTAGTAAAATATTTTCTTTTAGATTTTAATTTTCTTTAAGTTTAAAAAGTTTTAAAATTTTCATTTTATACCCTTTAGTTTTAAACTTGTCATTTTCATCCACTGTAGTTTTTAATTTTACATTTTATTTACTTTCTATACACGTTTGTTTAATCGATTGTTGTGCTTTATAGTTACGTGTCCAAATACAATTCCAAACAATCAAGAGTGTAATTTTCAAACAAAAATCCTACAGATCATTATCCTTGGTGATCATTCTACTCGAACGTTTTCAAACACCATTCAACCTCCGTGGGACTTAACGACCGGGAATCCACTAAATTCAAGGAAATTGTATTGAGTCCATAATAGTTGACTTTTGTTGACTAAAACCTTTGGTCAATATTTCTTGACTGCTTTGGGCGATCAAAATTTTAGCGCCACTTGAGGTCAGAAGCGTGTTTTAAACATTTTCGGACCCACACTTGTGCATATACCACCTTTTGTAAACAATTTTTGTAAAGTTATCAAAATCAAAAGTTCATTAACACTTTTCCTAAAGTGTTAACAACACCAAAAAAAATATAAAACAACAAAACAATCGTAACGTTTTCTATCACGTATTTTCTTTAAGGTGATTCTTAAAGAGGTACAATTTGGTTAAACGAGACGATACCAAAAATATTGTCCAAAAGTATTTAAACCCTAAGCACAAATCCATACCTACGTCTTTTAGTGGTACTTAATAAATACATAAAATCAACCACCGCAAACCAAGGCGAACACCTACCAACTAGGGTGTGAACATTAATAAGTTCCCAATCTTAAAGATCAAAACTTACCTTTGTGTCCTTGTGATTTGGTGTACCTTTTCAAAGAAGCCATTTCATTTGTGATTATTGGTTTAAATTCACTTGTCGTTTTGCCTCGCATTTGTTTTTGAAAACGATTTTTATATCTAGTGCATGCGCTCGTTCTTCCAGCTCCACAAGTCCACTTTCGGTGGTAAGTATTCCTCGTGAGCGTGAGGGCGTTACGCTCCCTCGGCCGTGGTCGAGGCGTCTAGTACCACCAACCCCGTGGTAATGGCGAAGATAAGCCGATGAATGAGCTTCTCCAAGCACCCATCGAGGTTACGGAGATGCCATTGTTGTCCCAAATATCGTGGTGATACCTTCGAGCTCAAAACCGGGTTGCTTAATCTTGTAACCCAAAGCCAATTTTATGGTTTTGAGCGGGGCGACCCTCATGCACATATTCGATGGTTCAACAAGATTGCATCGACCATCAAATACAAGAATGTCCCACATGAAGCGATTAAGCTTCTTCATTCCCATTCTCTTTAGAGGACAAGCCGGAATTGGCTTGAGAAACAACCCCTCGTTCCATTGAGACATGGGAGGATTTAGTCACTAAGTTTGTTAACGAATTCTATCCTCCATCCCGAACTACAAGTCTTAAGAATGAGATAATGAAATTCACTCAAAGATTTGATGAATCATTCGGTGAGGCATGGGATCGTTATAAAGAGTTGCTCAAAGTGTCCGCATCATGGTTTTACCGAGTTAATGCAAATGGATACTTTCTACAATGGTCTGAACCAAACTAACCAAGACTCTTTAAATGCCTCCGGGAGGTAATTTCTGAGCAAGACCACAAAAGAAGCCTTGCAAATCATAGAAAACAAGTCCCATGTCCGCCGTGTACGAACAAAGACATATCGGTCTCGGTCTAATGCGGGACCTTCTACTTCATCTCACGTGAGTACATCTAGCACCGATGCTAAGATTGACAAGCTCACGGATGCTATTCGAGCTTTGGTTCTTGCTAACCAAAGAAAGTCACTTTCACAAACACCATCACATGGTGAAGTGAAGAAAGTCGAGGTATGTGTTACTTGTGGTGGCCCTCATGCATACTACAACTCAGACCGCCACCGATGGTAGTCCTTTTGAAGCCAATGCTATAGCGGTACTTCACATCGTGGAGGTAATAAATACCGTCCTCAAAATGAACCAAACTACCGTGCTAATACTTATCGAGGGACCACCCGGTTTTAACGAGAATCCTAACATACAAAACCGAATCGAACCAACCTAGAATGAACCAAGGTTATCAAAACCAAGGTAATTTCTATCCGGACCAAATCAAGGTTTCCAACATCAAGGAAGTTTTAATCAAAACAATTTCAATCGAGGGAATCAATTTCATGGGAATATGAATCCTAACCAAGGAAATTTTCAAAATCAAGGCCCTAATCCGAACAATAGAGGCGAATTTTCCTAATCAAACTCAAGCCATTGTTCCAACCGGACCATCATCGATGAGTTATTGAAGCAATTCATGAAATCCCAAGATGAAATAAGCAGTTGTTGGTCGGTCGGATCGGCGATCTAAAGAAGTCTTTAAATGATCAACCCTCGGGCTCGGAAAACTTCCAAGCAACACGATTGCTAACCCGAGGGTGATGCAAAGCGATCACAACCAAGTGGTGTATCATACGAAGGACCCATTGTTCCTCCTACCTCCTCTTCTTCTTCTCCTAAGGTAGTGGAAAGTGAACTGAGGCGACAAAGGACAAGGAACTTCCTACTAATAACGGAGGTACCAACGATGTCCATCCTCAAGTTGTCCCGAAACCCAAATCCAATCCAGAGTTGTTTTGAACCTCCAGAGCTCCGTTGAAAACCCCAAATCCAAATATTCTATTCCTTACCCATCACGTTTAAATGAGCAGAAGCTCCGAAAAGCGCCATCAAATGGACAAATTTTTCAAATTTTCCAAGAACCGCATTTTGACATAAGCTTTGGGATGCTATCATGCCGATGCCCAAGTTTGCATCAACTCTCAAACACATGTTAAGCAACAAGGAAAAGCTGCTTGAAATGGCTAAAACTCCTTCGAACGAGAACCGCTCGTGATTACATTAAAAAGCTTCAAAAGCTTGGAGATCCCGGAAAATTTCTCTTACCTTGTGTATTTCAAGGGATGGTTGAATGCTTTGCCTTAGCCGATCTTGGTGCAAGCATTAACACGATGCCTTATTCAATATGGAAGAAACTTTCTCTTGGGACCTTACTCCTACATGCATGACTCTTGAGCTTGCGGATCGTACAATATCCCGTCCACTTGGCATTGCCGAGGATGTATTCGTGAAAGTAGGAAAGTTCCATTTTCCGGTGACTTTGTGGTTGTTGACTTTGATGCGATCATCGGGTTCCCTCATTGTTGGACGAGGATTCACGAGCGGGCCGTGCTCTCATTGATGTATTTGAGCAAGAAATCACATTACGTGTAGGTAATGAAGTCGCACCTTTAACCTTGATCAAACTTGAGGTACTCCGCAAACTATGATTACGAGTCGGTTAACCGAATAGATATCATTGATGTTGCTTCGAAGAGTACTCTCAAGAAGTTCTCGGTTATGTTCATAATTCTTCGAGTGATAATCTCACTCATTCATCTCAACCTATCATTGCCAATTCTACTCATTCTCTCACTCCGTTTGAGGGAAGTGACTTCATCTTGGAAGAGATTGAAGCATACTTGGCTAGTGATTCTGTTCCATGGGAAATTGATCACGCTCCCATCGACATCGAGGGGGACATACTTCTCATTGAGAAGTTGCTTAATGATGATACATCATCAATCCCCCACACTAGTGATTCAATTCCAGATGAGATTAATAACAATGAGATTAATTTGGAGGGAGATATTCTTCTTCTTGAGAAGTTGTTAAATCAGGACACTTCTCCTCCACTCCCTCCCGTCGAGCTTCATAACAAGGAAGTCAAGTCGGTTGAGAAATCAAGAATTTCAAGTCGAACTTAAGGACTTACCACCTCATCTCGAGTATGCATTTCTTGAGGGTGATGATAAATTACCCGTCATTATTGCTCGAGATTTGAGTAAAGATGAAAAGACTGCTTTGATAAAGGTCTTAAAGTCACACAAGCAAGCAATTGCTTGGAAACTCTCCGACATTAAGGGTATCAACCTTGAGTTTTGTACTCACAAAATCTTGATGGAGGATGACTTCAAACCAATGATTCAACATCAAAGACGAGTAAATCCAAAATCCATGATGTTATTAAACAAGAGGTTCTTAAACTTCTTGATGCGGGATTAATTTACCCGATCTCATATAGTCCTTGGGTTAGCCCAATTCATCGTGTTCCTAAAAGGGTGGCATTATTTGTTGTCACAATGAAGAAAACGAGTTAATTCCAACTCGATTGGTTACGGATGGCGTGTGTGTATTGACTATCGCAAGTTAAACGAAGCCACCAGAAAAGACCATTTTCCTCTACCCTTCATGGACCAAATGCTTGAGAGATTAGCGAGGAACGTACTATTGTTTCCTTGATGGTTTCTCGGGTCATTTTCAGATCCCATTGATCCACGGGATCAAGAAAAGACCACATTCACCGCCCATACGGAACTTTTGCCTACTGACGTATGCCTTTTGGCCTATGTAATGCTCCCGCACGTTCCAACGATGTATGATGGCAATTTTCCACGACATGATCGGGAAACAATGGAGGTGTTTATGGATGACTTCTCGATCATTGGGGACTCGTTTCAAACATGTCTCCCATTTAGAAAAAATGCTCAAACGGTGTGAAGACACCAATCTTTGTCTAAATTGGGAGAAGAGCCATTTTATGGTCAAAGAAGGCATAGTCCTTGGCCATAAGATTTCAAAAACGGATTGAGGTCGATAGAGCAAAGTCGATGTTATTGCTAAATTGCCTCATCCTACTACCGTCAAAGGTATTAGGAGTTTTTAGGTCATGCCGGTTTTATCGCAGATTCATACAAGATTTTTCTAAAATCGCTCGGCCTATGACTCATCTCCTTGAGAAAGATGCTCCTTTTATCTTCTCACCGAGTGCATCGAAGCTTTTGAAACATTAAAGAAAAAGCTTACGGGCACCCATTCTCGTTGCCCCGATCGATTTACCTTTGAACTCATGTGCGATGCATGTGATTTTGCTATCGGTGCGATCCTAGGGCAACGTAGAACCAAGCATTTTCAGCCTATCCACTACGCGAGTAAGACTATGATCAAGCTCAAACCCATTACACCACCACGTAAAAAGAGCTACTAGCCGTGGTGTATGCGTTTGAGAAGTTTCGCCATATCTAATCTTGACCAAATGCGTGGTGTATACGGATCACTCGGCTCTCAAATATCTCTTTGCAAAACAAGATGCAAAGCCGAGATTGCTCTGTTGGGTTCTCCTCCGCAAGAATTTGATATCATTATACGTGATAAAAAGGAGTTGAGAACACGGCACGATCATCATCCCGCCTAGAAAACCCTCACCAAGATGTTTTCGAGAAAAGGAAATAAATGAAACATTTCCTCTCGAGACACTCAATGCGGTTACTTTTCGTGGAAACTCTACTACCCCATGGTTTCTTGACTTCGCAAATTACCATGCGGGTAACTTCATAGTGAAAGGAATGTCGACCCAACGAAGAACAAATTCTTCAAAGATGTTAAACATTACTTACGGGACGACCCTACTTATTCAAAATCTATGCGGATCAAGTCATCCGACGGTGTGTTTATGGACGAGAAGCTATGGACATTCTCAAAGCTTGCCATCTTTGGACCCATCGGGGCCATCATAGTCAAATTACACCGCCAAAAGGTGTTTGATTCCGGATTTTATTGGCCCACTATTTACAAGGATGCCCACGAATTTGTCAAAACCGTGACGCTTGTCAACGTCACGGAAATATCTCACAAAGAAATGAAATGCCACAAAACGCCATTCAAGTGTGTGAGATCTTTGACATCTAGGGCATTGACTTTATGGGACCATTTCCATCATCTCGAGGAAACAAATACATACTTGTGGCCGTTGACTATTTGTCAAAATGGGTTGAAGCGAAAGCTTTGCCTACCAACGATGCCCGAGTTGTTGTGAAATTTTAAAATCTCTTTTGCTAGGTTTGGAACTCCATGAGCTATAATCGCGTGATCGTACGATTTGCAATGACCAATTTGATCGAGTCATGCAAAAGTATGGTGTAACCCACCGTCTCTCTCTGCGTACCACCCCAAACAAGTGGGCAAGTGGAAGTTTCCAACCGAGGGATTAAAAGAATTTCGAAAGGACGGTGGCGAAAACCGTGCATCTTGGTCCGATAAACCGGATGACGCGCTCTGGGCCTTCCGTGATACTTATAAAACACCCATCGGGTGTACTCCATACAAGCTAGTGTACGGAAAGGCGTGTCATCCGCCGATTGAGCTTGAGCACAAAGCATACGGGCCTTGAAACATGCCAACTTCGATATTCAGACGGTGGTGATCACGGAAAAGTTCAAATGAATGAATTAAATGAACTACGTGATCAAGCATATGAGAACTCTTTGATCTACAAAGAAAAGAAAAGAAGATTCATGACTCAAAATCAAGAACCGCGTTTTCAACGTCGGTGATCGAGTCCTTCTTTTCAATTCTAGATTGAAGATTTTCTCAGAAAACTAAAATCCTACCGGTGCGGACCATTCACCATCACTAAAGTATTTCCTTATGGAACTATTGAGTTATCTCAACCCGATGGTCCAAATTTTAAAGTGAATGGTCATCGATTGAAACACTATTTTGGAGAGGACATTCCACATGTGGTTGTCCGGAGAGGACATTCCACATGTGGTTGTCCCGAGAGGACATTCCACCCGGGTTGTCCGGATCTACAAACTTTCCCCATGAACCAATGAATGCGGGGATCGAGTCAAGCTAGCGACTCGGTAATCAAAAACAAGAGTACACCATATGGGTTTTCACCCATATTTCGACTTCTTTCTACTTTCTACCACCCTAGTGTGGGGAGTTGCCCATTGTTGTATATAAAGTTTCAAGTCTCAAAAAAAAAAAAAAAAAAAAACAAAAATAATGGCCGTAGTATTTCCCTTTTCGTTCTATGTTTCGGCATAACCGCGGTGTACTTTGAATATTGAGGGCAATATTCATTTTTAGTGTGGGGAATTCTCACGAATTTTATCATGTAATTATACCACCCAATTCCCCATTTTGGCCAATTTTTTTTGGAGTAAGTGTTTTGCACTTACTCACTTCTGATTATCGATCCGCCATGTCTAATAAACAAAAGGATTGGCTAATCCAGAGCAAACGGCTCTTGGTAAAGATATCTCAAATCCGTTTACGGCTTGCAATTTGCCCAAAATTGTATGGTGTTCACTCGCCATATCTTTAATTAGTGAAGAGTCGCTAGCCCGCAAGTTTATGGCTTGTGGTAAAGGCGGTTGGAAAACCATAATTGGTAATCGACTCACCAAAGATATTTTATCTAAGAGTTGGCTAGTCCGAAGCAAACGACTTCGGTAAAGACAAATCAAAACCGTTGAAAGTCGGTGATTTGCTAAAATCATTTGGTTATCATTGTACCAAGGTTCTTACTTGAATGAAACAACTGGCTACTCGAGTAATGGCTTTTGGTAAAGAGATGAAATCCATTAAGTTTTCTCAAAAGATTGCTAGGGACTAGCAATATCTTAGTGTGGGGATTGATGAGTGTGCAAATACTCATCATTTTGTACCTTTTAGACTACAAAACATCCGAAAACACTCGAAATGCATCAAAATGATAAAAATATCACAAATAAGTGTTTTATGTGTTTCAAATGCAAAATACCAAAAGCAAGTGAAAACGATCAAGTTTGCATAATTGGCGCTTTAGTCCCCAAGTTTCAAAA
Organism: Chrysanthemum lavandulifolium; assembly: GCA_022545495.1. NCBI lineage: Eukaryota > Viridiplantae > Streptophyta > Magnoliopsida > Asterales > Asteraceae > Chrysanthemum > Chrysanthemum lavandulifolium. Next base: position 80,862,589 of record CM040241.1, on the reverse strand, counting down.
GTTGTCAAAACTAGTCCTCGTAAATCAAAATAAAGCAAAATATCATTTAAGGTCCATGGGATTCAAAAGTTGTCAAACAAACCCTTCAAAATTTAAAAATTATAAAATAACAACTTTAGTCCCTAAAGTTTAAAATTGTCAAAATAGTCCTTGGTAAATTTAAAAGTGAAAATAATCAAAAGTAAACCTTGTACTATTCATATATGGCATAATTGGTCCTTGTTTTAACTTTGGAATATTGGCGAGTTCGATCCTCAAGATTGTCGAAATTACAACAATGGTCCTTGTGTTAATAAGCTTAAACCAAACCGGACCCTTTTATTAACCCAATCCCAAATACAAACCTGTGGCCCAATGCAATCACAAGCCCAAGCCCAAACACTTGACCCCGGAACCTTGAGCGGTTCAAAACTCCCGACCCCTTTTGTGAACCCTTTGCCTATTAATAAAACTCGGTCAAAAAGTCAAACCCACGCTCACTGTTCATCTCTCTCACACAAACGCGCCAAAACTAGAAACCATCGTGGTTTCCACCACTTGTTCCTACCACCTCACCACCACCTTTCCAGCTGTTTACCCACACCCCTAACACCTCCACAAACATCCAAAAGTCCTTAATTGTTAAAACCTGCTCAAAGAATTTTTGGCGCCAAAATGCCAAATGTGCGATTATGATGAATTCAAAGGATCCAATGGTTGAAATGAAGTGGGAAAGTCTCAGAGATGTCGACAAAGCTCAAAAAGATCTTTATAAAGAAGAAAAGAAGCAATGTGAAGAAATATCTAGTGTAATTTTAGTTAATGAATGTCGAATAGCTTAATTTTCATATTCCAGTGTAATTTCTAGCTTTCAAGTATTGTATTTATCTATCTCGGTGTATTTTCAAACCTTTATCAATAATCAATTTCAAGTTTCAGCCATTTTCGGTTTATGCAAATTTTCAAGCTTAAATCCTCAATATGTTTTAATGTTGTTATTAGATGTTGTTTTGGACTCATAAGCTCATATAAGCTCCTTATATAGCTTATGTAAGCTATTAGATACCTTTAAAATCAGTTTATAGTTAAAACTCAAAATAAAAAAAATACAAAAAATTAGTTATAAATCAAAATCAAGAGAAGATGAAAGATGCATTGGGCGGGGTTGCTTATGGATTTCTCTCGGGTTAGTGAACTGTGGAGGTTCTATAGGAAGTGTTCCTTGGTCCTTGTTCTTGATTTTCAAATTAATTACATTTGTAAGCCCTTTTAAGCAATTTTGCATTTAACTATATAAGTAGCTTAAAGCTTAAATCTTTGTGTTTTATGTTTCTAAGTTATAGTTAAGTAGAATTAAACATTAAAATGTTTGCTTGTTCATTAGAATTTGTAGTTATTAAAAATCTTAGTTTAACAGTCATATTAGCATAAGTGTCATTTCTTAGTTTTATGTTGTTATTGTTGTTGTTTAATGCTTATTTAGTCTCATTATATGATAATATAAGGTTTTTAATCAGTTGCATGGTCTTAATCTGTGAAACCCTTTGGAAATCACAAAATCAGTTGGCTAAAAGGTTGTTTGGATTCACTATGTTATCTGTGCTAAAGGCTGTTTGTGTTGTCACTTGTTGTTGTTATATGTTACATTAGTACTTAATAACTCATAGAAACAATAAAAACCAGTCCTTGTTTGTTAAAAAGTCAAAATCTCCTTTAATCTTCATCTATGAGCTCACTGTTAGGATTTATAGTGTAAAATTCATCACAGTTGTTCATAACTTGGTAATCTAGCTTAATTTCATCTTAAAATAGCTTATTATAACATAATCAGTAAGTAGGATTAATCCAAAGTTCATCAAAGTCAACTTGGTAGTTTATCTTAAAAAGTCAAAATTTCAGTTTAGTAGTTTTTGAATAAAATAGATAATTTTCTATAGGATTTAATATTGAGTTTCATGTTTTATGCTTTTGGGATATTAATATTTAGCTGCTCATCTTTATCATAGTATTTTTCATAATTTGTAGTTAGCTTTTTAAACTGCTTATTTCTTGGCTTGTTTTAAGCACTTTTACAAAAACCTCCCCTGTACCAGTGGAGTTGGTTGTATCTGCTTGATTTCACAAGCTCACACAGAGCTTATTAGTGGGACCCAGGCATTGAAACTTAGCTTTTGGAAAGCCCGCCTAATGTCTCTTTAGTCCAAAGGCTTATTTTCCATTTTCTAGCTTATTTGATAGAATGCAATTAGCTTTTAGTTTTGTCCATTTCTCGGCATTCATCGACTCGACTTACACCGAGTAATCGGTGAAATGGTGCCTTTTCATAAGCTCTTCAAAAGCTCATCGGTGGACCCTAGGGTTGTTCTTGGTTCCTTTGAGCTCACAACCCAGTGGCTATCTGTTTCACCAAGTTTGAGAGCTTAAGCTCTGTGGACCCCACTTGTTTTGTCCTTTAAACTCTGTCCCATAACTGTCTTAGAACATAAAGAAGCCAATTGCTTATTAGCTTAACCTAAGCTTTTCAGTGTGTTTCTTTATGCCTTTTAGCTTAATTTAAGTACCTTTAGCTTATTTTCATCTTATTTCACTTTTGTTTCTTTTTGTTTAGCTTATTTAGCCAATTAGTTGAGCTTAGAATCATCAAAATAAGCCAAAAGCTCAACTGTTAAGATCTTAAGCCTTCAAACTGCTTATTTTTAAGTTTTAAAGTTTTTGTTTTCATTAAAGTTGCTTATTTTCAGTAGTTAAATAGTTTTGTAAAAGAAAAATCAAAAACATCAATTTTAAAAAATAGTGATAGCATTTATTTAATATAATTTAGCTTTTTAATTTTATTTTCAGCTTATTATTAAGAACTTATCTGTTTTTATATTTTTCTTAAGTTTCTGTTATATTAAAGTATTTTTAGGAATTTCCTTAGATTTTTTCTTTGTCATCTAGTATTTTTAATAATTAATAATAGTTTTAATAATTAATTAATATTAAAGTATTAAATAGTAAAATTAATCTTTATTAAGTAAAACCATGTTTTATATTTTTCCTAGATTTTCTAACTTAATTAGAACCTATAAAAATTAATCTTATAATTTTCCTTTTATTTTCTAATTTTAATCCTTTAATTAGTTTAATTAGATTTAAATTATTAGTTAAGTTTTAATTTATAAAACCTTTGCTAAAAGACAAAAATATTTGTTTTAATTTTATAAATCTTTTAAGTTGTTCTAGATTTTAGAAAATAAAATTTTAATTTTCTTAGTTAGTTTTGTATTATAAATCTTTTAGATTAATTAAACTAAGTTTTAAATAAGTTTAAAATATTTTTGATTAATTAATTAATATTAAATTAATATAATATTAGTAAAATATTTTCTTTTTAGATTTTAATTTTCTTTAAGTTTAAAAAGTTTTAAAATTTTCATTTTATACCCTTTAGTTTTAAACTTGTCATTTTCAGTCCCTGTAGTTTTTAAATTTACATTTTTATTTACTTTCTATACACGTTTGTTTAATCTGATTGTTGTGCTTTATAGTTCTGTATCCAAATACAATTCCAAACAATCATTAGTGTAATTTTCAAACAAAAATCCTTACAGATCATTATCCTTAGTGATCATTCTACTTTGAACGTTTTCAAACACCATTCAACCTCCGTGGGACTAAACGACCCGGGAATCCACTAAATTCCAAGGGAAATTGTATTGAGTCCATAATAGTTGACTTTTGTTGACTAAAACCTTTGGTCAATATTTCTTGACTGTTTTGGAAGCGATCAGTTGCCCACTGTGTGTAAATTCCGTCAGCTAAGTAATATCTCTTTTCCTACATGGTTCCATTTTTACCACATATAAAACTACAGGGGCGATGTCATCAAGAATGTCGTCGAATAACTAAGAGTTATCTAAAACATTAATATCGCTATTCGCCCCGCCACCTCAAAAAATGCATGTCAAATCCATAAATCTTGCGAAACAATAACTTCAAGCATTATTGTTGGATATTTTTTTTATCACCCTACCATATTGCCCTTGCCAACCCACCAGACAATTTTTCTGCTTCCAATGCATGCAGTCAATGCTACCAAGCATTCCCGAAAAACATGATAACGCTCATGTCTTTCATAAATATTTTGAATGTCGTCATGGGTTGGTTTTCTTAAATATTATGGCATAAACAATTCAATAACGCAGTTGTTAAAATTATCAAGACAATCACGTGAAGTATGCTCACCCATTTGCAAATATTCATCAAACGCATCGGGTGAGGTGCCGCATGCCAATTGGCGTATGGCGGCTGTACACTTCATAATAATACTTATAATCATTCGACTCGTACAATTGGGTGCTTGGCTAAAGAATTGAAAATGACTTGGAAAAGGATCGGAAGTACAATTAGAAATAGTTTTCGGCTCATATGATATCTTCATAGAAAATTCACGTGCGGATACTTACAACCTTGATTGAAATAGTCGTTCATCAAACGTTCTTCGGTAACCTCACGTTCACGGTAGATCGGGTTACGGGTCAAGCGAGGTCGAGCTGTTTCTTGTTCTAACTGTTGGTGATATTCGTACGCGGCCATCATAAAGTATACTTCAGTTCCGTCATCTATATGGGACCAATTATTACGTTCTTCGTTACTTTGATTCGGATCCATTGTGAAAGAACAAGTTTTTTTCGTTAGAGAAGAAGTGTATGAATTTGAAATTGAGTTGTGAAAGTGTGAAAAAAAAGTTGTGTATAAGTGGGTTTTTATATTAATTATTAATGGTCTAGATTTTATTTTATTTTTTAATTTTTTTTTGGCAAAACTAGCCGTTTGATTCAAGGGGATAGTTGTGCATTTTTTTTTATTATTATTTTTTGAAATGAAACTAGCTGTATGAGGGCTTTGAAGTTAATTTTTTTTATCCATTTCTCTTCTAACACGCGTTGCTATGACAACACAAGCATTAACGCAGCCCCATAACGCTAAGATACGGTGTGATAACGCTAGTATAACGCGGTTCAGATCAACATAAGTCGAGACCGACATTAGTTGTTACACCATATGCTCTAAAACACAAGATAGAAAAATCATTATTATAAATTTCATTAGAGTTGTGTTATGTAAAATAGAATGGATTAATTGTATATGTTTTGTGTTATGTAAAATAGAAATTGTGACTTAATCTATAGGGTTGCTATACCAAGACTTGAACATGAAACCTTTATCGTTAAAATCAAAACTCTTTACCAACCGGCCTAACTCTTTATTTATGTTGCATAACGTATATCCTCGTTCAAATTCAAACACTATATATAGGTAACTGTTTAGAAGAAGAAAAAATAACATTTTCTATTTATTATTTTCTCAAAAGTAACCTGGTTAACAAGTTCACTTGTATTGAAAGATTTTGATTGTAAACATAAAATTATATAGAGGCCTGGTAATCCAAGTGATGAGTGATCCAAGTTTTGGCCTCATCCGGGTATAACTAGTTTCACAACTCAACCCATAATTCGTAATTCATGAATATAAAAGTTTAAATAAAACATGGTCTAGAGTCATAGTCGAGTCAGTTTCATATCAAGTTTGTTCCTATGGTGCATCTCACTGTATTTAACTACACGCTTTATTCTAATGATTAAATACTCACGCCACAATTTTTTATACTTTCACCACAATTTATGCATGACAGTGTTGTACGTTGTACTATGCAGCTTGTACAAAGTGGTGTAAGTATCAAATAAAATGGTGTGAGTATCAACACCCTTTAACAAAACTGTTTTCGCACTGTATTTAACTACACGCTTTATTCTAATGATTAAAAATATATATATATATATATTGAATCAATTCAAAACGAAATCTTAGAAAAAAAATAAAACCCTCATAATCATCCAAAATCTCAATTCAAAAACATAAAGATTATCAAAAATAAAACCCGACATAATCATCCAAAATCTCAATTCAAAAACATAAAGATTGTCAAAATTCAAACAAAAAATAACTCAAAACTTTCGTCCACAAAACTTTGTCAGAGCCTAACGTGTTTTATACCCGTAGTAAAATCCAAAATCATCCCTCCACCGCAAGCAACCCGCGCTCTGCATGATTCGTTTCCATCACTGTAAACGTATGCTCCAACAGATCCATCTTTGATTCTAAAACACGCCACTCGAAAAAAAGATCCTCCACATCTCCTCCCAAACGTTTCTTTTCCAACACTTCCAGTTTCTTAGCAGAAATCTTGGCTTTGGTTTCTTCCATATTTTCCATGACTAATTGCAGCTTTAAGTCAAATGACAACTTCGTATGCTCCATTACAAGCGAATGATGGCTTTGCCTTTTGTTTTTTGTTAACAAAAGTGGAATGATGTTTAATGTGTTGATATTAGAATATTTATAATAATAAATGTTTCTTGAGAATAATATTAGGGTTGTTAACTTATTATGTTACTTGATACTCGAAGCCCATATTTGCGGTAGAACCTTCTTTATGTTTCCTAATAATAAAAGGTTTAGGGTACATATAACGTAACCCTCGTTTACATAAAAATCGGGAAAGCAAGCAGTTATTAAAGAATCAAGAGACTATTTAAAATTGATTGTTATCCTAGGTTTAATATCATATTATTACTTGATATTAGGGTGGTGGCAACCCTCATTCCCCATCCTTCACCATCCCTCACTATCTACCAATAACATTCTTCCAACTCATCTCCATCCTTCACCATCCTTCACCATAGATTTTTAAGAACCATGATCCCTACCCTCACCATTTTCTTTAACCCGCATTATTTTTAGCCATTCAACGACTCAATTTTCCTTACCCCGAATCGGCATTCTTCCCCACGCATGGTGAACCCGCCGAGCCCTCAATGGTTGCGGTGTAGCCGCTTCGGCCGCGCAAGCCCGCTCCCTCAAATGCTGCCACCACCCTGATCGTAATGTTTGCTCGTGTGATATAAATAAAATACGGTCGTGCGGATGCATAGATATTTTAAGGCTTGTTTCTTTTTGTCTTTAAATTAAGAGACTTATAAGATAGAAGTGGATCCACTTATTTTATTGCCACCAATAGGGGAGGAGTGCCTTTTTTATTCTTTAGTGATACAGACAATATTAGGGAAATAAGTAGGTCAAAGTAAAAAAGAAACACAATTATATATCCTCGCCTTCTTTACTAGTTATAATACCTGTGCACGTACAGGATTTTGACAAAAAAAATTATTTTATATTAATGTTGAATATTGTGTCTTTAAAAGTAATTACAAATAATTATATCTTATCTTGTGAGTTTTTTATTATCCATTAATATCCATTTAAATTTTGTATAATCAAGTTACGTAAAAATTTTGTTAGATAACTCAAGATTCAACTATATTTAATGATATAGTTGTTGATGTTCTATTTAAATTTCACTCATCGATATTATGATGTCAAGACGAGTTTAGTTCTTGCATAATAAACGTTGATGAAATTAAAATATACTCCTTAAAGTTTTTAAAAAATGTTTTTCTACATATCCTTATATAAATAAATAAAATTACATGAGTAATTGTTATAAGTCGTACAACCACGTTTTTTCATATTACAAGGCTGTTCTACAATTTGATAATTATATTCTCGTTTTCAATAATTTAGCGTATTTAATATTCAAATTCATGTCACATTTGTCATCTTTTAATATGAAGTAAATGAATCCTTAGTAAACATATATAATAAAAAAATGATATTTATAATCTTATGTATATTTATATGTTGGAGTTTTAAAACAACATATATATTATATTTTAATTTATAAACTATAAGGGTATAAAGTATAAGGAGGTATTTGTTTAATTTCAAAGTTATTAAAAATATGAAAAATTATAATATTACATAACTCTATACAATTTTAAAATTTTAACCACTAAAGTTTTTAATTACCCCTCTTTTTAAGGTTTTGTTTTCACAAATTTGACACCTATATTTTTATGTTTTTCTTCTCAACTAAATTTCTCAACCAAATTAATTAAAGGTTGGCCAAAATCAATTTAATTTTGACTTTTATTAACCAATCACATCACACGATTTTCTTACGTGGCGAAATCGAGCTCTCTATTAGCTAATTGTTTTTCAATAAGAATGAATTACAAAATCATTCGAAATGATGTAATTTCTTTATTATATAAAACATATAGCTTATTAAGCTAAAAGTAAACATGCCCTTAGTGGCCTAATGTTGCTAAGTACACGAATGCATGACACTTAAAATTTTAAAGCCCATAATACTTAAAATTTTAATGGCCCATCATATGGAATATGGAATGTGAATATCTGTTATTACTACCCTATACACAGCCATATTATACGTCTCCCATCTTTTTCTTTTTACCCCACGTTTCACATATCTTTTATATAATAAAACAAAACCCCTATTGGGAATTTTTCATTTCAAAAAAATCAATTCATTCCTTATTTGGTAATATTTTTTAATTAGATTTTATTTTTAAATGTAAAAATATTAAAAGACTAATTATTTCCTAATTTGCCCAAAATCTATAAAAAAGCGTTTTTACAATCACGTTTATAAAAGATCAAAATACACATGGGCCTCTCGCTATTTTTTCAATTTATAAGCCAAAATGTAATTTAAAAAAAATCTGGAGCTCATTGACAAAGCTTTCTATTCCATCCTTTCTAAAAATCACTCATGCCTCCTTTCCAAACTCCTTTTCTTCTCGAACCCGTGAAGAAAAAAAAAATTTTTCACAAGATGATATTATTTAGGGTTTCAAGGTTTTCATCATCTATCCATTGTGTAAGTAAATCAATATTAATTTTCGGTTTTGAAAACTTGACAGAGGATTCGATTAGTTTCCATAATATATTCCCAACAAAGTTTTGATTTTGTGTTATGGGTTTTTATTTTGTTAGTTTAATTGATGAATGAAGGTGTTTATTATCTTTGTTTAGTATGTATGCACACCAAGTGTTTGTTTTATGTCTAAAAAGATGCTAAAAATTAATGGTTTTGTTCTTTCTAGCACCGCCTTAGAACACGAGGCTATACCTAGAAAAACCTTGCAAGCTGTAGCTCAAGTAACAAAGGAGTAATCACATTAGGTGTAACAAGAGTTAGTTATACAATAGAATCAAGTTGTTGAAGTATTGATGAATGAGATCTTGCATAAATTTTGGATATAATGAGTAATTAGTTATTCTTTGTTTTATATTCTGATGTGTTATGTTGTAGGTTTCTTTGGGTATAGATTATCATCATAATATGTTATTGTCTCACTAGAAGGTCAATCCCAAAGAAGTTATCGTTGGATGGTAATTTTTTCAACTCTTTGAGATGTCAAATTTGCAAAATTCTATTTATGTCACAGTATTTAGATCACTTTGCATGACTAAAGATTGAACAATAATAAGCAATTGTTACCTGATTGATTAATATGGTGTTTTTTTCCTTAGACTAAATATTGTAGAGTTTTTGTACCGGTTTGTGTTAGTTTGGAGTGATACTCAAGTTAACGAGACATATATTATGTATAAGACACGCATAGCCTCCGTAAATTACAACCTAAAAAGTGTGCCAAGATTAGCATTGCTGGAACAACCATTTAATGTAATAGCTGATCACATTGATGTTGAGTTGAGCTAATTATATTATACTATATACTAAAAGTGGGAAATCCGTTCCGTGCAAAAATTTTATTAGGGAAATAGTTATTTCACTAACTAGGCATGCTATTGGTGGATCATTTATAAGCTTTGGATAGTGGGATAGAAGTCCCAATGTGGTTGGCTGAGAAGTAAAAGTGGAGGAACGGGCATTGTTCGTCCGTCCCGTAAAACCACTGTAGCAAGCACTGTTACTCCGTTATTTTACATGTCCAAAACTTAACCAATCTAAGGATCATGATTATTGAAAGTTGAGATGGGAAAACCACATGATAGAATGATGGTAGGTTGTTCAAGTTAGTTAGTTATAGATGGATGTGTTTAGGATGAACGAGATAATCGGTACCCAGGTAGTTGATACTTTTGAGATTATGGAAATCAGGGGAGTAGGCGAAAATAAGGTGTTTGTGGCTGTTGAGAAAGAGGTGAATGAGAGTGTGTTGTGTTGGGAATTACGTAATTCGGGCATAGATAGCTTTACTTCATGTTCATCAGGCGGCTGACAAGATTAAATTTAGTAAACTTTTTTTTCTTCTTATGTTTTAGTGTTGGTTTATTGTTTTGTAATTTGATAGTTTGTTATATTAGGAGGATGTTTGGGATTGCTTACGATTTAAGTAGAAAAGCAAATTTGTAGTGTTTTATTTCAAAGTGCGCACTTGAGATAACACTAGAGTAATACTTTTTCGATTTGTGCCTCTAGTAAGTACTTACGTAAATAATGTTTGGATTTGCTTATTCAGAAATTTTGGGAGGATTGTGCAGGTAAACCATATCTCTTGAGGTGCCAAATAAGAATGCAAACAAGCACAGAGAAGAGCAAATGGAACATTGAGGAATACTTAGCTGAACAGGAGCTCAAGTATCTGTTAACTTATGGGTTCTTTCCCAAAACTTCAAAAACTTAATCTTGATTTTTGGGCATGCAAGCTAAGTGATGGCAACTTTTAATTATCTAGGGGTTCAAATGTGTTTGCCATTAGTTGTATAAGCAATGCATTAGATTGATGTGATTGTTGCTTTTTATTGTTGCAGATCAGTAGGATAGTGATGAGGAGAAGCATGAAAATACGCATGTACTTTGAACAGTAACAATGTAGAAATGGTTAACATACTTTAAACAAATACCTTAATTAATATAAGATATAAAATGTTTGGGCTATATTAATTATTTTCAGTTTGTTTTTACAGGTATTTAGAAGTAATGATACGTTATTTTTGAACAAAGCCCTAATGGCTAATAATATTAGAAATCAGCCTCCTCAACTCGAAGGTCGTTGTCCACGTTCAGACACTACGTTGCATGAAAGTATCGCTCCTGCTGATGTTTTGCGGTTTTGCTAGAGAAGAGAAATTTATCCAGGTACTGTGCCACATTTGTTGTTATAAGAAGTTGTCATTTTGATGAATGATTGGCATGCTTAATTCACTATGCCACATTCTTTTTGGAATTACCGGTAACAAGTAAACATAGTTTCCATTAGTGAATATTTACGGGGTGATCCCTTTTACCAAAATAATAAAAATAAAATCCATTCTTGATTATAAAGCTATTTTAATGCATCATAACTTTCGAATCATGTTAGATATTATACCTTGAACTAAAGGTGCAAATTGATCCATATCAGAGATTTTTTTAAGGATTTTACGAAAAGAAAGGTACTCTTTTGGATTGATTCACATCTTGTGGCGAATCTTGAACTACCTTATAACTTTGCAATTTACCAGGTTATGTATGCAGGCGACCAGGGTATCATATGGCTGCAATGCGACCTTCTTATATTTGTCTGTAACATGTTCGATACTGAACGGGTTATCTTTCACCTTTACTCACCATGTCATTTTCTGCGTGCTTTGCTAATTTTGTGTGTAGTTTAAGTAATTATGACCGTCAACTATATATCGTCCAGTCCTGGAAGGTGTTAGAAATGGAAAGGAATTCTTTAAATTATATATTCGGATACTATTGCGAGGTTGCTACAAATTAAGAGTACGTCTTTTTTCCTTCTTCCACGTACTTATACATATACCATAACATTTTTCATTTATTTATTGAATTATAATTCTATTGTTAATGTCTTGCGATATCAAAATGCGGATTGTCAATTGTGGCCATTGAGTGATGAAATCTTGAATATCGATTATTAGAATGGAGATAGGTGGTGCATCCATTTTATATCAATGTGATTTAAGAAAAGTTGTTCTTGGTAGTGCGGATGCCATATTTGGAGGGAGGTGTTGGTGCCATATATCGAGTGGTATTCCAACCAATTGAGGAAGGAGGTGCTCGTGCATCTTATATGAGAGAAAGGTGCTCTTGGTAGTGCAAATGCCGTGTTTGGAAAGAAATAATATATCCTCCTACTAGATGTTCCTACTCATATTTCTACTCACAAGATCCTAACAAGTATCAGAATATACGGTTTAGATGCAGAGAGATAATTAGTGGAGAAAAAAAATACTACCTCCGTCCCAAAATTATAGTCCCATTTAACTTTTTTAGTCTTTCTTTTTCAACTTTGACCTTAAATATTTTTGTTTGTGTTATATAAAGGAAACTATAATTTTGGGACGGAAGGAGTATAATATTATTATGTGTAGTAGAATATGTAGGAGGCTATATCAAAGCTCTATTTAGAATACATATTGCTTTACAATTCTCACAATGCTTATGATCATATATAAGAAGTAAAAAAAAGAAAATACTAAGGCATTTTATGTTAAGTGTTGTAATTTCAATGGGCTTATGTATGTAAGAAATTATGATCATATTTGATTGAGCTTAATAATTTCTTGTATTAAAGGATGTGTATGTCAAAAGATTTGTTATAGTTTTGTTTGGAGATGAATCAAACTTGGCGATTATTATTATATGTTTATTTTTGAAAACATTATGTTATTATGTTATGTTTTTTAACTATTTTTATTTTAATAAAAAATAAATAAAGCAAAACAAAATTAAATTATTTGTTACTAAATAAATAAAAATAAATTATTCAAAAAAAATTATAAAAAACTACGGCGTCTTGTGGTATTATAACTAGTATTAACACATACAAAAACCCTAGCATTAAAGTGACGGCAGAAAACGTAAAAAATAGGACAAAAACGTAAAACAAAGGATGAAAACGTAAAAAAACGGATGAAAACGTAAAAAAATGGACGAAAACGTAAAAATACGAACGAAAACGCGCAAATCGGATGAAAACGTAAAAAAATTGACAAAAACGTAAAAGCAGACGAATCGTAAAAAGCGGACGACAGCGCAAAAGCGGACGGAGAAGCGCAAAAGCGGATGAAAACGTAAAACGGACGGCGTAAAAATACGTGAAAACGTAAAAAGCACGAAAACGGATGGCGTAAAAAGCGGTAAAACGCGCAAAAGCGGTTGAAAGCGTAATACAGCCGAAACGTAAAATACGGTGCCAAACGCAAAAACGGATTAAAGCGTAAAAAGCGGACAAAAGCGTAAAAGCGGACGAAAACGAGCAAAACGGATGAAAGCGTAAAAAGCGGACAAAACGCGCAAAAGCGGACGAAAACGGATGAAAGCGTAAAAGCGGTGAAACGCAAAAACGGATGAAAGCGTAAAAAGCGGACGAAAACGTTAAAAGCGCGAAAACATAAAAATGACGAAACGCAAAAGCGGATGAAGGATGTGTTTGTTTCATTATGATGTTTTGGGTGCGAATCGACTATCGCGTCTTACTTAGTAAGAGGTGGTGAAAGTCTAAATCTGAAAGAAATAATGTTGTTTGTTTTTGTATGAGTGTCCTAATGATTTTAAGTGCTCGTTTTGCAATTTATTTATTAAACAAACGCAATACGATAATAAGTAACTTATGTAAATATGAAACAAGACTTTTTATCATAAATATAACATAGTTAATAAACAATCAAATATATTATATAAAGTTTACAAGCGAGTAAGAGTAAGAGGCTTACTCAAAAGAAAAAACAAACAAACAAAACGTCTACCACCTCTTGCGGTAAGAGTAAGAATAGTAAGATTTTTTAAAAACAAACACACCAAAATGTTAAACCGACGAAAAAATATAAAAGCGATATAAAACATAAAAACACGACATCTAATGATGGTTGAGTTATCATCCAACCTTAGTGACCCATTCGACCCATTTGTTGACCCATTTGACCCATTTGTTGATTCACATAAGTTCAGTATCAATGGCCTTATTGGCCGTTTTTTGCAAATGGGATAGCCCAATCCAACCCAAGTTGTTATTTTTTACCCATAAGAACCCATTTTTCTTTAAATGGGTTGTGATTCTAATTTATCTCTGATAGTAGCTATACAACTTGATCAATCGAGTTGATACTACTTGAGAGAATCTTCACCCAAAAATAATACAGTATCTTTCTATCGGATCGGAAACACGTGTATTGTGAGCTTCAAGTTTACATTTCATAAATAATATTAATCTAAGTCACGCCTATTAGTTGATAACTAAAAGTTTATATAGTTTTTAATATCTTGTATAGTTTATAAGTAGTTGGTTGGTAACGACCCGTATTCTACTTGTTATATATTTTGACGATGAATACGTACTTTTTTACTTGATTTTAGATATAAATTGCAATCTTTATGTAGTTAGTATTTTGGTTTGATTTTGTATACCAAGTTAGTTAATGACAATAAGAGCGTACAAATATACAAAGTTAAACAAAGTTAAAGGTATTTTCCAACTTACACACAAACACTCTACTCAACTTAACACTGAACGCGGATTCTTGTTATTTTTCAACTTATGTGTCACAAATCCATAAACACTTGTTAATGCTAAATATCGTTACACATCATATCTCGACTTGTTTCTAAACCAAGAGTAAGCGGGTGATCGATTTGAGAAATCGATTTTAGGTACATGATATTAGAGTGTATCGACATCTTAATTTTGGGTTTAATATATACACGAATACGAAATCAGGTATACACATAATATTGAAAATTCTACACACCCAAATAGAAACAGAAATTTCTAAAGTAAGTCACTGGAATGTATGCTAATTTTAAAAAAATAAAAAATGAAAATATAGCATGTGGTTCTTGTTAGCGGATTGGTAAATAAGAATTTTTGTAGGATGTAGGTACACGGTTCGAATCTTACCAATTCCACACATCGACTACTTTTTAAGTTTTTACACCTTTTTTTTTTATAGTTATATACGTATTTGAACAATATATATTACATCATTTATTTTTATTATACATAAACTTGTTGGATACATAGTTACTACTAGCCATGTATGCATATGAATAATTTTTTTTTTTTTTTTTTTTTTTTTCAATATTTAAGTTGATTTAGCATTACTCCATAGTTAATAATTTAACATGCTAAACTTTTTAGTATACTACTATAAAATGAAACTGTATATATCTAAACTTGTTTCCTTTCAGACTTTCACTATACTTTAACTTTACATTTTAATGTATATATATATTATTAGGGTGCTCCCGCGTTCATTACAACGCAGTACTTATAAATAAATATATTTTCGTGAAATCTTTTTCCTAATAAAACAAAACCCCTAGTGGGAATTTTTCATTTAAAAAAAAATAATTCATACCTTATTTAGTAATAATTTTATTATTAAAATTATTTTATAAGAAAAAGTTTAATAAGAAAAGTGTAAATATTTCCTTATGTGGCAAAAAACTTTATAAAATCGTTTTGTTATAATATAGATGCAGGAAAAAGTAAACATACACATGTACTTGACAGCTAATTATCTGTAGTTATGGACTAAAGCATAAAATTGAAAGAAAAAAGAACGGAACCACCAAATTCCTCATAGACAAAATTATCCCCTAATTTTACATTCCATGAACACAACAAAAACCTACTTCAATTGAAGAACACCACTTAACGATTCTTTCATCTCCTTTGCTTTTCAATTCTTTTAAAGGAAAAGTCATAGTAATCACTTTTATTAAGTTAGGGTTTTAATCATACTAATTGGTCTTTTACCTCCATTAAGTTTTGAAAAAAAAAAACCCTTCTTCTCCAACAAAAATAAGTGTTATATTTTTAATCTCGATTGTCAACATGAGTTTAAAGGTACACAAATCGTATTGATATTGTGCTTATTGTTTTTTTATTATACATGTTTCGTATACTTTAGTAATTACCAGATTTTGTATAGATGTCATCCTATAACATATTGATGCTACAGCTTTTGAGGCCCCTATTTAAAAAAATATGGTCAGTTTTTTTATTTTTTATTTTCTGGTTTATGTTACACTGTTTACCCGCCCCACTCACATTATTCTTGTTTTAGTTAATGTTCATCTAATGGTGAGTAACTAATAAGATTGATTTATGTAAGATCTATTGTAACATGTCAAATGTATATAATGCATATTTAGCTCAAAGACATAATGAGTTTTAGAAACTAAAGTCACCAAAAGTGACCACTTCGCAAATCATTATAATATTCTGTTAAGGAATATAGTTTCTGTAATCATTCGACAAATTGATAAATGTTGGATTTTCTACATTTAGTTTTGGATTTATCATTACACATTACTTAGGTTTCACAACATAATAAGGAATAAAGACATTATCACTTTTACCGATTAGCCAATATTTAATCAAAATATTTTGGAAATTGGCCATTTTTAACTTGCTAAACAGTAAACCTTATACGTGTAGGATCATAACCGATATAATGTTGGAAGAGCTGCTCATCTAACTCTAAAGCGTGCTGAGAAAGCCGGTGCATTGGTTAATAAACTTCCAGATATATGCTTGATCATGTTATTGGAAGCAAGTGAACTTAGTAATATTATTTATTATATCACGTTATTAACCTTGAATTGCGTGGTACTTCTTTTTGCTAATTTGTGCAAATAGCAGAACTTGCAAAGAACCTTCAACTAGCAATATGAATTGAAGGTAGGATAATCAGTGTAGAAATAATTTAGGATGTTTTGGCCATTAATATAAACATGTGAGACTTTCATTTACCAGTTTCCCTTTTCATCCAATTTTTGTATACTAGCATTTGACCCATTCGAGATAAAACAACAACTCAGATGACCTATTCACGAGCAATGGTTCGATATGGGTTGGGTTATCTTGGAACACTTTTTGTCAATACTCTTTTATAAAATTATTTAGGATTACACTTTGTTCAATTGTTTTTACCCATTTGACCCATTTCCTTAGTTTTTTAATACTCTCTTAACGCCAATTATATTTTTTGGTGATTATAAATTTTCTATTTTTTATTGGATATTATACTTTTTACTCTTTATTGTGAAATTAAACTTGTAGTTTTCTTTTTCTATTTAGAACTAATGGTTAGACTACATGTAGGATCGTAATATTTATTGTGTTGATGATTCGGGTGGTCTTGGATGATGGAAATACATGTTAGCCATTTGATAGAGAAAGAGATGAGAGGGTGTTTTCTTGGTAGAGACTTGCTTCACAAATGTAAGGTTAGATTATGAAAAAAGCACCACCACTTCCATGGATGGAAGGGGTATTTATAGTAACATACAAATACGTCCTCCTGACGGACTGTGGATCAGGCATACAGTGGGTAAAGACCCGTCCTTCCTCCACGGTGATACACTAAACTATTTTACGCTACAAACTAACTAATAAACTACTAAATAACGTAAATAACTACAAGTCTACGAGCTAACTTATGCTAGACTATAATTGGGGTGACCGACACTTTAACATGGAATCTCCAATTCCTAACAATCTCCCCAAGGAGGTCGCCCCATGAAATACATTTTGCATCCTAGCATTCTATTTTGACTTTGTTCTTGAGCTCGTGAGACTTAAATTCTTCAATTCCGCAATCTTTGTGCTTTAGTAGCGATTCTTCAAAGTCCGCATTGATTTGTACTTTTGTGGAGGCCTTTAAGCGATCCACATCTTTGATGATCTTGAGCTTTCTTTGAGATCATCAACCACAACAAATCTCTAGATCATCCATAGTTGTGTTGCCTTCATGTGATGTTGTGACTTTTGGACCGACATGCTCACACTTTTGAATCATGACATCTTTCCATCGAGTAGCGGAAGCTTTCTTGGTTCATGATATTTGCGGCGTAGCGAAGCATAGTATAAAAATATCGAACCGGGTTATGTAGATATGCACCATCATGATTTCTTCAATTAAGTGTGGATCTTTGTGAGCATGCGGCTTTGAATTAACTCTCAATTACGATCGGCTACAACCGTCCAAATGTACTGCAAACAACAGTTAGCAATAAAACATCGAAAGTGTCTTTGATCACTTTCGTTGAATTAGTCTACGGCCACGGTTCCCGTTGATCAATACAACTACGCCGTGATCGGGTAGAATTCGAAGAATCTCCTTGACGGGGTTTCGCGTTGTTCTAGGCGTTCTCAAACCGGGCGTCTCAAAGAAGACAACAGAGTGAGTGAACCCGGTAATTGAGATTCACCGATTGATGAAAATTGATTTGAAAAACAATCGCGTGTTGCTTAGAAGAAAGAGTTTTGCAATCGACGAAGGTTTTATGAGAAAGATCAATTTTCAATCAAAAACACTTTGTGTATTTGAAGCGAGTACACATTCGACGTGCTAGATAAAAGAAAAGATTCGCACATCGAGCGGTTTTCCAAAAGTATTTTTTCAATCGAGATACTTTTGTGTTTGAAAATGAATACACATTCGACGTGCTAGAAAAGAAGGTTTGCACATCGAGCGGTTTTTCCAAAAGTATTCGTCAATTCCAATCTCGGACCAAGGTTGATTCACGGTGAATCGCCCCATTGTTTCTATCCGGTTTCACAAGTTTGATCTTTAGAAAAGATCTCACATGTCACCCACCAAGAGCTTGTTTGATGTTGGCTCAGAAGGATTTCCATCTTCATCGTGAATATTTACATATCACTCGGATGTTACGGCAATACCACAAGAATAATCGTGGGACTCTTAATATATATTCTTACTTTCCACATTGTGTGAAATGCAGCAAGTCTTCAAGTATTGTGTCCTAATGAGATATTGTGGATGATCTCTTGGCTCTAGACTCGATTGTGCACTTTGGTTCCTATCTTGGGAGACTAGGGAGAGGTCTCCTTCTTCAATATCAACAATCTCAAGAGAAAATCGATAGATAATGTCGGTTCCCGTGAGAATGAAACAAGCCCTTTTAAGAGGAACTTGGTAGCTTGGGAAGTTTAGTGCGATGCGTCACCGGGTCCATGACGTCTTGTCTTCAATACCGATGTTACCTTGGTAACCACCAGTAGCATATGAATTGAACCCGGTTTCTGCCCTAAGGTTGAACAAATGGAGGGCTATTTATTTTCACCCTTATAACACCCCGTAAAATTTAAAACAAAATTTTAACAATAAATGATAGTATTTATTTCCTAAGTTTTACTTCTGGATTTTTCCGAGCTTATTTGAATAAAAAAACGATAAATTTTCTCGTAAAACATAAAAACCGACACTCAATTAGTTATGAAATTAATTAAATAAACTCATGTTCGAGTTCATATTAATGTTTTATATCACTTTTATAAAACACACCGAAAACATATTTTGCCGTTAACTGTTTCCAGCGTGTACCGAAATATTCAATTCACTTTGTAAAACTTAAATAAAATACCAAAACTTGAGAAATTCATCTTTAACTTCCAACCCTTTTCTATTCTCACTGTGTTGCATTTTATGCAACGTTACACAATCCAACTCGTTTTATACGTATTTCGTATATACATTTCTCGTTATGGAATTATTTCCATGCAAACAACAAACCGAAATTTTCCAGACTGATGTTAATAATAAATTATATTCATTATTCTCAAGGCATTGCTTTCGAACTTTCCCAATCCTAATTGAGCTTAAAAACGAGATGATATCTCGTGAAACGCGAAAACTACGAAATAAATGAGCCTGCGCGACTTTAAACTCTTAAATTAATTTGATTTATTAATTAATTTAAATTGAGAAAACTATACATTTGAATACTCATTTTATCGAGAAAATTATTTGGACGCAATGGCGCAAGTCCGTATTTTTAATCGATCGTTTGCTACGTCAAGCGGGGCCCAAAAGTTATTTATAAAATATTATTAAAAGTTTCAAATCACCCTTATTAATTTACGTAGCCACCCCTGAACTTTCTTTTGTCCACGTTTGGTCCTCCAAGAGATATAAAAGACCCAAAATCAGGTTCTCTTAATAGATATCACCACCACCCACCAGAAAACTTTTCCGGCGCCGTCACCGGAATCCGGCCAATTTCCGACCACCCATTTTTTTGATACCAATGCATAGATCAATGTTAGAGGGTCATTTCTGGAGCGTATGGGTTCAAAAGGAGCTCGTTTGGTCGCGTTTTGTGTACACCGCCGCTAACCACCATGTACCACCGTGAGCCACCACCCTCCCCATCATCTCTCTTCCGTTGGTAAGGACTCACGCGTCCTAACTTTTCATTTCTTTATTTTTTTTTCTAAAACCCTAGTCGGTATTAACTAATAAAAACGTTGTTAGTTATAAAAACTAATAAAACTTAATGTTTTATCATTAAAACGCATGGATCTTTAATCTTGGCTCTTGAATCGTTTTGACTCGCTCCGAGTCGTGTGACTCACTCCGAGTCGTGTGACTCGCCCGAGTCAACTCACGAGTTGAGTTGACTCGGACCCGTCTCATGTTTATTCCGTGTATTTTGAAGTGTTTATTATTCATCACTCAAAATTGTTTGTCTCTCTTCTTTGTTTGTTGGAGTCTCGAGCAATGGGAAAAACCCACTTGGGGTATTGTGTTAAATGGGTTATAATCTAAAACATGTCAAAAACGTGTCATGTCAGATTGACCATTTTTTTTGCGGAATTATATAAATAGTTAGTATATTAAGTATGATTAAATAACAATATTCTTGAGTTATATTATTTCTGAATATATAGATTATAAGAGGTTGTTGGCATTTTCAATACTAAGCTTCTTAAAATAGATCCCACATTTCATATTTAAGTAAAATACGATGGGTTGCATCTCATGAAAAACTTATTTGATTACTTTCGAGCTTATATTTTCAGCTTGTTATTTATGTGGTTTATTTTGTAGCTTCTTTTTGAAACTTGCGACTTTTAGTTTTAAAATTATTACTATTAGTTACTTGCGGTTAATTGGTACATCGGACTAACTTATTTCATCGATTTGAACCTCGTGATCTTTGGTACGTTTCGGATATATTTTGGAGCTATTGGTTTGATTTGGGTTATACTTATTTAGATTAAACATATAACGAAATAGACTTGACTTTTGAATTGCGACTTGAATTTTGGACTACTTAAAAGGCTATAAATATATTGGACATTGGACAATTAATGGATTATTAACGAGTCGAAAGCCCAATAATCAATACATATAATGTAAACTCTAAAATTTAATTAATGACTAAGTTATCAAACCGGATCATTAATTAGTTTAGAATTCTTATGGGAACGTGTTTGGTTTACGAGTACGAAAATAATGTTGATTTGAAATTTGTCGGAAAAGATTGTTTTGGAAAATTTATTTTTATTAAAGTCACGATGACTTGGGCACGTTGTATAAATGGATGCGTCATGCCGAAATTTATAAAAATGTTCTAAACTTATATTCTAAATTCAAGTCTCTTTTACTGTTACAAAACTCAACACAAATCCAATCACGTGTTATTTTAGCGGTAACACCTTTATAGTTTGAATTGCAAATTCAAACCTAACATTCTTTATAAAACATGTTTGTTATATACTATCTATTTGGGATATTGGGTAAACGCCGAAACGTACTAATTGAATTATTCTATTGACGTTTTCCCTCGTCGCTATATCCTTGACTTCTTTTGTCATACCTTTCTCGACCCAAGTACTCGTCAGTACTTTTCTCAACTGTGTCAATCATCTATCTTTTATTTTATTTATTTATTTATTTATTTTTTTGCGTGAGTATACTTAAGTCACTATACGAGTCGACTCTTTTACGAAAGTTGCGTATACATTATTCCTCCAAATTTTCCAAGAGCCAAGACGTGCGAATTATTTTCGCAACTACACTTTTCTACCATTATCGACAATCAAAATAATTCATGAAACTTCACATAAAATGTTACAAAAGAAATATTTAAAATATTTGTTTTTAAACTTCAAGCATTTTAAAAATCCAAAAATGTGAAAACTTTTGCTTTTGAACTTCAAGCATTTCAAAAACATAAATACTTGTAAACTTACAAACGTTGTTATTGAATACAAGACTTAGACTAAAACCACACCATACTTATCTAGGTTGCGTGTCGAGCCGTCACGCTTATTACTTGATGTTAATTGTGATGACTTACATTTACGCAAACCAAGGTGAGTTCATAGCCCCACTTTTAATCTTTTAACTGCTTTTATAAACTCTTTGGGGAGATACATGCTATAAACTAGAACACAAGTATTTTCTTAAAATGTATGCTTGCTCGATTATTATTATTATAGCCTAAGTTGCACAAAAGTCCCTTCATCATGAACCATTAATCACTTGCAGTGACGCAAATATTGTGGATAGTACTATGGGAATTGTGACCCCACTCGGTTATCGAAAATAACCGGGCGCACTATATTGGTATCTCTATGTAATTGGCTATTACATCTTGGGGCAATTTTATTACTTACACGATGAATTAGGTGTATGCGATTAGTTTGGTATCATGAGCTTAGTGCATAATAATAATCTACTTTCTATGGTAATTGTCTTCAAGCAATTATCATCTCTTACTTGTGTTCAACTATTTACTAAACCTATGAATATCACTCAACCTTTGTGTTGATATTTTTAAGCATGTTTATCTCGGTATTAAAAGGCGATAGCTAACTCGGGCGCTTGGGCATTGGCATGGCATGGTCATAGATGACTACGATTTGAATGGGGACCACATTTTATTAATGGGCCATTTCTCATGACAAATCAACCTTTGTAAACTCTATTTTACTTCAATAAATGAAATATTTTAAGAAAATATTTATTTTTCACTTTGTGTTATGATCCATTGAGTAGCATCCCAAAACCTTTTCTTCACGCAAACCATTTTTGGCGTGTTACGGTTGGCATCGAGCCAAGGTTATAGAGAACTAGGTATTTTCAAACCTAGACTATAACCACTTTTACAAAAACTTAACCCTACATGACCGACACATGCACGCACCGCTGTCGATTGCCTCACTTATGACTTGTTATAGTCATCTTTGATAAGATATGTGTTTTATTACTAACAACTTAGTCTCACTATTAGCTAGGATTGCCTTACTTATACGTATGTTTACGTACCACTACGCTACGCCTTCTCCCCCACATAAGTGAAATAATTGTTTAATCTTTCATAACTAACTTTAAAAGCATTAGGACATGTTACTAGTATAACTAAGCTAAGCATTGCAAGATTCATTGAACCTCGGGTGAATATAGCTTGATCACCTATATTGACCGAGGACGATGGGACATAGCTTGATCACCTATGTCCGAGCTAAGAGGTGAATGTTGCAATCTTGAAAGTAGTTATAATAGTGGTATGTCCACTTGACCTCCTGATTAACTTCTAAAAATGGTAAAACTTTCATTTGTGTTCATCAAAAGAGTTATAAAGGTTTACTCCTACACATCACACACCGACGTCACAATATTACCTCACTACGATACTTTTCTTCTAAGTGGGCGCCTTTCTCATTACTACACTCTAAACCGACTATTTTACACCACTACCTTCGCCTCCGCGTCTACATCTTACTAGCAACGTGCATGGAGATTTGCGGCGGATGATGCACGCTACCACTTCGCTGCAGGACACCACGGTGATCCATGTTTACATGAACCACTTTACGCCACCACTTCGCCTCCGGCGCCCTCGTTATGTATGAGATTTCTTGAGCGGATAATACATAACGAGTGAAATATGCGTGATGCGAGTTAGCGATTATATTTACCATTTAGATTTGCTTAGCGGATCATGCGCGACTAACTAAATTTTATTTACCGCACGACATTACTCTATGTTTAGATTATATTTTTGGATCGCTACAATGCCATGTCTTCTGTTTCCCATTCAGTGACTTATCGTCTTCATTACGTAATCATTAAACCTCTATTCTTTGGGTCATTGCAACCCATGTCTCCATTATCCCATCCTATTATCATTCTCTTAGGCGTTGAGATCGAAGTCATCTCGTCATCCATTGATGTAACAATGTCACCCTACCCCAAAACTCATACCCAATCGATGAACAGATTTCTTCCTAGCCATTCTAGGAACAACACACCTCGACATATACAAAGGAACCCTCGCTAAACATAAATAATAAGCGAACGACTAAAAGATATAAAAACATACCAAGAGTCGACTTGCAACTCAAGTCGCTTTTTCTCGGAACGGCAGTTCTAACTTTTCACTCATTCCTTTGAAATACCAACGGTCCGTCCTACTACCCTCTTATGAAATAATAAACTTTGTCGCTATCTAGCGCGAATTGCTTTCAAAGATTTTACCACCATTTCACGGTCATTTTACAAAAGTTTTACTAATGTGCCAAAAAAAAAAAAAAAAAAAAAAAAAAAAAATTGCGACTTTACTAATACTTTATAATCAACAACCTTACTAATGCTTGCAAACTATTTTCTCATAATGTGAAAAACCGATTCAATACCTTACTACCGTTTTATAAAGCAACAAACATTTCACTAGCAATATGCAAACTATGTTACAATTTTTCCTACAAGTTTTATTACAACCTTACGAACTATTTTACCCTTTTAGTGAGCTGTTTTAGCCACTGTCCGATTTAAAACCATAAAGCTTGGTACTCTTACCTCACAAGAATTCGCCTTTACTTTATTGACTATTTTATTACCACCCTATAAACCATCTTGATATTAATTGAACTACGAAATCTTCTACTATTTGACAAACAATATAGTACTTTCTTATAAGCTATTTTACAAATTATTACACGAGTTATTTTATAAACTGAATTATGTCTTACCAAAATATTTCACTACCATTGATAAACCGTTTTCTATTACTTTATGAGCTGTTTTAAAAATCACCTTACCAAATTGTTGCTTCAATACCAAACCGCAAACTACGATTTATCATAATAGAAATATTTTCCTCCTACTCAATAAAGTAGTTTTACAAACCCTTTTCATGAACTTTACTGCAATTTCCTTACAAACTATTTACTGCTCTTTAAAAACTTTAAAAGATAACCGATATTTTCTTTTGTAAACCAACCGAATCCTGAGAGTAAAAAAAATAAAATAAATAATAAGCGCTTTGTTTTGAAAACAATAGATACACATTTTAATGAAAATGCTTGGAAACCAAACTGATTCATCATCTACAAAATCTAAGGTATTTGAAATTGCGAAACAACTTTGAATTCACGTATAAACCTCCATCTTGAAACCAAATCCATATTGTCGCTTAAAACCTATTTAACAAGTTTTCATCACTAAAGCTGAAGATTAGCAATTTTCTTTACATACATCAAGTTCTCGCTTAAAAATTTTAAAGACTCTCTATATATATTTTTACATTAGAACTCATAAGGTTATACACACCCAACCACACCCTCTTTTGTTTAACGTTTTCACTTTCAAGAACCTCTCTCTAAGTCGCAATTGTGTCAACAATAAAACTCGTGGTAACATTTTCTAAAAAAAAAGATTTATTTTAACGAGTCAAAAATTTTCTGGTCAAACCTTATCAAAACTTCTTATGCTAAGAAATACCAAACCATCGACCCTTTCGAAACTGTTTTATTTGCATCACGTGTAAAAACCGGTTTTATAGGATCCTTTTGAAGATGCAAATCTCTTACCCAATTTTTCATCCCAAAGAAATTGTGTCTCTTGAAATAGTCTTTTTATCCCAAAGAAATTGCAATTGCAAACAAAACTAGAAAATTTTAAAATTTCCCTTTGTTACATAAGCGGCTAACACAAACTTAACCTCGAGGACGAGGTTCCCATAAAGGGTAGGTACTATAACACCCCGTAAAATTTAAAACAAAATTTTAACAATAAATGATAGTATTTATTTCCTAAGTTTTACTTCTGGATTTTTCCGAGCTTATTTGAATAAAAAAACGATAGATTTTCTCGTAAAACATAAAAACCGACACTCAATTAGTTATGAAATTAATTAAATAAACTCATGTTCGAGTTCATATTAATGTTTTTATATCACTTTTATAAAAACACACCCGAAAACATATTTTGCACGTTAACCGTTTCCAACGTGTAACTAAAATATTCCAATTCACTTTGTAAAACGTAAATAAAATACCAAAACTTCGAGGAAATTCATCTTTTAACTTCCAACCCTTTTCTACTCTCACTGTGTTGCATTTTATGCAACGTTACATAATCCAACTCGTTTTATACGTATTTCGTATATACATTTCTCGTTATGGAATTATTTCCATTCAAACAACAAACCGAAATTTTCCAGACTGATGTTAATAATAAATTATATTCATTATTCTCAAGGCATTGCTTTCGAACTTTCCCAATCCTAATTGAGCTTAAAAGCGAGAGGATATCTCGTGAAACGCGAAAACTACGAAATAAATGAGCTGCTGACTTTAAACTCTTAAATTAATTTGATTTATTAATTAATTTAAATTCGAAAAACTATACATTTGAATACTCATTTTATCGGAAAAATTATTTGGACGCAATGATAAGCAAGTCCCGTATTTTTAATCGGTCGTTTGCTCAAATCAAGCGGGCCCACAAAAGTTATTTATAAAATATTATTAAAAGTTACAAACCAGCCCCCTTATTAATTTACGTAGCCACCCCTGAACTTTCTTTTGTCCACGTTTGGTCCTCAAGAGATATAAAAGACCCAAAATCTTCTCTTAATAGATATCACCACCACCCACGGAAAACTTTTCGGTATTGCCGCCGAATCCGCCAATTCCGGCCACCCATTTTTGATACCAATGCATAGATCAATGTTAGAGGTCATTTCGGGCGTATGGGTTCAAAAGGAGCTCGTTTAGTCGCGTTTGTGTACACCGCCGCTAACCACCATGTACCACCGTGAGCCACCACCCTCCCCATCATCTCTCTTCCGTTGGTAAGGACTCACGCGTCCTAACTTTTCATTTCTTTCTTTTTTTTTCTAAAACCCTAGTCGGTATTAACTAATAAAAACGTTGTTAGTTATAAAAACTAATAAAACTTAATGTTTTATCATTAAAACGCATGGATCTTTAATCTTGGCTCTTGAATCGTTTTGACTCGCTCCGAGTCGTGTGACTCACTCCGAGTCGTGTGACTCGCCCGAGTCAACTCACGAGTTGAGTTGACTCGGACCCGTCTCATGTTTATTCCGTGTATTTTGAAGTGTTTATTATTCATCACTCAAAAATTGTTTGTCTCCTCTTCTTTTGTTTGTTGGAGTCTCGAACAGAAATGGGAAAAACCCACTTGGGGTATTGTGTTGAAATGGGTTATAATCTAAAACATGTCAAAAACGTGTCATGTCAGATTGACCATTTTTTTTTTGTGGAATTATATAAATGGTTAGTATATTAAGTATGATTAAATAACAATATTCTTGAGTTATATTATTTCTGAATATATAGATTATAAGAGGTTGTTGGCATTTTCAATACTAAGCTTCTTAAAATAGATCCCACATTTCATATTTAAGTAAAATACGATGGGTTGCATCTCATGAAAAACTTATTTGATTACTTTCGAGCTTATATTTTCAGCTTGTTATTTATGTGGTTTATTTTGTAGCTTCTTTTTGAAACTTGCGACTTTTAGTTTTAAAATTATTACTATTAGTTACTTGCGGTTAATTGGTACATCGGACTAACTTATTTCATCGATTTGAACCTCGTGATCTTTGGTACGTTTCGGATATATTTTGGAGCTATTGGTTTGATTTGGGTTATACTTATTTAGATTAAACATATAACGAAATAGACTTGACTTTTGAATTGCGACTTGAATTTTGGACTACTTAAAAGGCTATAAATATATTGGACATTGGACAATTAATGGATTATTAACGAGTGGAAAGCCCAATAATCAATACATATAATGTAAACTCAAAATTTAATTAATGACTAAGTTATCAAACGGATCATTAATTGGTTTAGAATTCTTATGGGAGCGTGTTTGGTTTACGAGTACGAAAATAATGTTGATTTGAAATTTGTCGGAAAAGATTGTTTTGGAAAATTTATTTTTATTAAAGTAACGATGACTTGGGCACATTGTATAAATGGATGCGTCATGCCGAAATTTATAAAAATGTTCTAAACTTATATTCTAAATTCAAGTCTCTTTTACTGTTACAAAACTCAACACAAATCCAATCACGTGTTATTTTAGCGGTAACACCTTTATAGTTTGAATTGCAAATTCAAACCTAACATTCATTATAAAACATGTTTGTTATATACTATCTATTTGGGATATTGGTGGCGAAGCGTGCTAATTGAATTATTCTATTGGCGTTTTCCTCGTCGCTATATCCTTGACTTCTTTTGTCATACCTTTCTCGACCCAGTACTCGTCGATACTTTTCTCAAGCGTGTCGATCAACTTTTTTTTTTTTTTTTTTTTTTTTTTTTTTTATGCTTAAGTCAATATACGAGTCGACTCTTTTCTGAAAGTTGCGTATACATTATTCCTCCAACTTTTCCAAGAGCCAAGGCGATGCAATTACTTTCGTAACTACACTTTTCTACCATTATCGACAATCAAAATAATTCATGAAACTTCATAAAATGTTACAAAACAAATATTTAAAATATTTGTTTTAAACTCAACATTTAAAATCCAAAATGTGAAAACTTTGCTTTTGAACTTCAAGCATTTCAAAACATAAATACTTGTAAACTTACAAGCGTTGTTATTAAATACAAGACTAAGACTAAAACCACACCATACTTATCTAGGTTGCGTGTCGGGAGCTGTGCGTTTATTACTTGATGTTAATTGTGATGACTTACATTTACGCAAACCAAGGTGAGTTCATAGCCCCACTTTTAATCTTTTAAGCTGTTTTATAAACTCTTTGGGGAGATACATACTATAAACTAGAACACAAGTATTTTCTTAAAATGTATGCTTGCACGATTATTATTATTATAGCCTAAGTTGCACGCTTAAAGTCCCTTCATCATGAACCATTAATCACTTGCAGTGAGCATAAATATTGTGGATAGTACTATGGGAATTGACGACCCACGACTCGGTTATCGGAAATAACCAAGCGCTATATTTGGTATCTCATGTAATTGGCTATTACATCTTGGGGCAATTTTATTACTTACACGATAATTAGGTGTATGCGATTAGTTTGGTATCATGAGCTTAGTGCATAATAATAATCTCATTTCTATGGTAATTGTCTTGAGCAATTATCATCTCTTACTGTGTTCAACTATTTACTAAACCTATGAATATCACTCAACCTTTGTGTTGATCTTTTTAAGCATGTTTATCTCGGGTATTAAAAGGCGATAGCTAACTCGGGCGCTTGGGCATTGGCATGGCATGGTCATAGATGACTACGATTCTGAATGGGGACCACATTTTATTAATGGGCCATTTCTCCATGACAAATCAACCTTTGTAAACTCTATTTTACTTGATAAATGAAATATTTTAAGAAAAATATTTATTTTTCACTTTGTGTTATGATCGATTGAGTAGCATCCTAAAACCTTTTCTTCCGGCCGCAAACCATTTTTAGGGGTGTTACAACCCTTTCTCATTCAATTCTTTTCATTCTTGACCCCTTGGTGATTCTGAGACTTCATAACTAGAACCTTGTTGGGTTTATTCCGGTTCTAGCTCTATCTCGATCCGCACTCTTCCCGTATCTCACTTTTCTCCTTTTTCATCATTCCTAAGGACTACACTATCTAGTGGGTTGTCCTGGTGATCCCTCAGGTTACGGCGGATCGTGGAGCGAATACCTAACCTAACCATCCTTATAACTCCATGCATAAACCCGATATGCCAAACTTGACCATTTGTAGGATTGATAAGGTTTTAAAAGGTACCATTTTGAGGGTCGTTTAAGTCCTTATTTGATCACTTTTGTATCCGTTATTGCTAATATCGTTCCTTTTCACTTTTAGGTCTCGTGAAGGAAAAATCTTTGGAATGGCACTTATTTGGACGAAAAGCGAATATATGAAGAAAATGGCCAAAGTCAAAATCGAGACACTCGCGATTCTTTGAAAGTAGAAGGCGGCGTCGGGCGCTATTGGCGACGCCGTCCCAAAATTATGTGTGGTCGGAACCCAAAACTCGTATTCTCAGCGGCGGCGTCTAGTTGTGAAAGAGTAGGCCGTCGCTACTCGAACGGCCTAGATGCAATCGAACGGCGTCGAGCGAAGAGGGCTGCGTCGCGGACATAAGGTGATGTATGTCGTAAGGTTAACGTGGCGAGCGAAACCCAATGGCGGCGACGACGGCGGGCGTCACTAAACATAAGGTGGCGCCGTCGCAATTGTAATCTTATATATAGAATCCGAATTTTTCGGTCTTTTGTGGAAGTCTTTGGGTAAAACCTAAAACCGAACATAAGGTGTCTTGTCACAAGTATTTTAGGGTTTTAAACCCTATCTTACATCAAGATAAGTCTTTACTTCATTAATTCAATTATGTCTTTGATTATTTGTGTGTATGCTTGCATGTTCTCCATGTCCGGCTAATTTATTTGTGTGTTTGCTTAGGAAGTATGAAACTTAATTATTGAATATTGATTGGTTGTTTCTTATCTTAGTTGATTAATGATCTAGTAATGCGATAGGTCATTCGTTGTGTGTAATGCTTGATTCATCTTTGTGAACCTTAGAATATAATTACAGAGTAGTTGTAGGCTAAACCATCCAAAGCGCCTTAGAGTAGGAGTTTATCATCCTAGTGGGTTTGTAGGCGAGACCCTTTGGTAAGTTCAAAGAGTTAGGGAGAAGCGCATACCTACAACTTTAGACACACAATGCAACTAAGAATAAGGCGTGACAACTCAACCATCAATAGGAGATAATTAAGGATTAGTACAACCTAAGTAAACACATCTTTAAACTATCATCGAACACATTAATTAGACATAGACTCCCATGACCTTAGTTTAGATAATTAGATAATAGTAGAGTAATCGGTGAAATACCAACCCCGAATCCAATACAAAGATTCGTACCTTTCCATTTCATAAAATATAAAAGATAAAAATAATCTTCCTCAACCTTAACCTTAGCGTAGTAACTCCTTACTAGCATTCCTATTCCCCAGAGAACGATATCAATGCGGTGGCTTACCCTAATTACTACACTACAACGATTAGGTTCAACTTGCTGGGTGTTATAAAACTTGCTCGAAGAAAGGAAGTTTCCTTGACCCCGACGGCGCGTGGCGTTATCAAGTTTTGGCGCGGCTGCGGGAATAGAATAGCTAGTTAGTAGTCCACCTCGTTTAGGTTTCTTTGTGATTCCTATCGAGTAAACTTTTTCTCATTTTAGCTTTCTTTGGTCTATCCCCTTCTTCGTGACCTTTGTTCGTAATCCATCACTTTTCATCATGGAAGGTGATAATCAACCACCACTTGATAACCCGACACCGATAAGTCAATGTCACCAAAACCCAAACCAATAACCAACCCAACCGTCGAAGCCGATATGTGAGTAGAAACACCGACCTTGAGTTTGCGAAAATATTCGATAGTACAATTAGAAAGTTGTTGAGAAAGTAGTCGGTATTGCTATAGTTGGCTCTATGATTAGCGATGGTCGGAAAATGGCATGATAAACAACAACGTGGATGTGGAAAATAGTGCTTACTTCATCTTTACCCCACTAAGGAAGAGGTTGCATACCATCAATACATAATCGATAATCCACGATCACCTATCATTAGGATATGCCCAAAGATTAGGAGAGAAATCCACGGAACCTAAAATCCCTTGTATGATCGGATATAGGGTGTCGACCACGCTTACATGAATCGGAATCCCCATCAATGTAATGTCATATGTTGTCTACAATGATATTATGAATGAGCGACTCAATATTAGGAGAGACCAAGTATCAGGGAGGAGTTTGCAACTTTGTGGGAAGAGTCGAGGGCGTGCGTGTCTTTATAGGAAATTTCACCTACCTAGTTGATTTTATGGTCCTAGAAGATGTAGGATCGTCATTGACTATAGCTTATCCCAAGTAGTGCTAGGAAACCGTTTGTTGAAACATCTAGAATGAGCCATAACAAGCATGATGGAGCAGTTGGGTTCGAGGAAGGAACCGATGAGATCACCTATAGGATGCCTTGGAAAACAAGCGAGTATGGCCACTTGTCCATTTATGATCGAGACAACATCAAGCTTTTGAGGACAAAAGTAAGGAAGATGTTGAAAAGGGTTATAAATTCATGTGGGAAAGAAGGAGGCATTATTATAAGGATTGTTGACTTTAGGGCCTAGGTATAGAGTCGATGAAGATTTTGTCAACATGATAGAATTCTCATTGAGGATGCGTGAGGAAACATAGAGTACGACTATGAGTCTAGCTACAAGACTCTTAAATAAAGAAAAGCGCCGTGGGAGGCAACCCGTGTTTAATTGTTTGCTTGTTAGTATCTTATATCTTTTATTAATTGTTTATCCTCGTGTTTAAATTTGTAAAATGCTTTATTTTGTTTTAACCTCGTCTTAATTGCATATAAAGGTATTTTACAAAGGGATAAGTGTAGGGAGGATTACACACGTTTTCAAAGAAGCGTAAACATGAGAATAACAATTAACTAAAAGATATTTATGTTTGTTTGTTCGAGTCAAATGCTTGTATCGAGTCATAATGGATGTTTCAGCGTAAATTTTTGATTCTAAAGATGTAAATTTTCGAATTTTTCGAAAATCGCGAGACCGGTTTTGTCGGGATAACTGACGGCGTCATGATTGCAACTGGCGTCGGGAAGGAGTAAAACATCAGTTACTTTTTCTCGTTTCGAGAGCTCTTATAAATTTTGGAATTTTCCGTCTTAATTTTCTTAGAAATTCAGCAAACATCCATTCCACAAGCATTATATCCTAGTTTAAATCGAGTCTTATATATATTATTACCGCCGATTTTACGAAGGTTTCGTTTGTTTTCTTCAAGTGTGCGAGTTTAGTTTGTCGGGAGAAGTTACATAAGATTGTAAGGAGCTTTTCACTGAATAATTCTTCTTGGAAAAGGATTTAACCACCACTTTACGGATCCTACCGAGCTAATCGGGGAGTATTAGTTTCTTCGTTTTTAATTACCTTCTTTTATCATAACTTTGATACTTTCGGGAACATTGGGTACAATGTTCGGTTTAAATGTAGGGAGGGAAAATAAAGCAGGAACTTTGAAACTATGCTTATCCTTGACTATTTGCTTTGTCCAATTGTGATTGTGTAATAAACCATGAGAAAATGTCGGTTAGGGTAATTTTGGCACCAAATTTAAATTTTTTTATGACATATAAGAGTGGGCCATTAGTCTTAACAAAAGCGTCTCATGGATAGGAAGTTACATAACTAGCACAAAAAACCCTTTACCACCCAAATTCCACCAAAATGTGAGGATCGCCCTTAGATTAGTAGGAATTAAAGCATTCATCTTTAATGCTTAGAGTGTGAACCGGTAGTATATTAGATTCTAGAACTTGTTTTGTGATGCATTCCGAGATCGCAAGTGAGGCTACACTTGTGTAGTTAGGAATAACTAAATGATAAGAGGCATTAGGATAACCCTTGTTTGATACATGTAATATAATTACTTCTTCCACATCGGTTGAGTAATTCCCCGCACCCTTTGCGTTGTACTCATCTTTAGTACACGATACCCTAGTTAACCCCTCGAGCCTATCCTTTTCGCGGTTCTCGTGATGTTTGGTTTTGGAATATCAATGAAGAGCATTGTTTACCACCCCAAATATACACCCAAATCGCCTTAGCCTACCCTTATGCACTCACTTTTAGTGCAAATGTTTGTTATCATCCCAACCCCTTAGTTCAATTATCTAGTTGCTTGCATAAGTTGCTAAGTCGAGTCATATCCTTTGTATACTGCTTTTGGGATGATTGGATTCATGGGAAAAGTTAAAGTTTATGAAATGACGGAAGGAAGGGCGTTAAAATTCAAATTCCTTTGTTTGCGTAATAATGTACCCCAGTGTTTTGATCTTTTCAAATCGGGTCAAATTAGTGTTAGAGTAATAAAAACTCAAGTGTAGGGATGTGCCTATAAATCCTATTATTTTGATGTTACCGTAGAGGATGGTAGAGTAAAAGTGTATGAAAAAAAAAAAAAAAAAAAAAAAAAAAAGGCTACCATCCTACATCTATCTTTGAATTTATGTTTGTTTATTTCGGTTATCTAGAGTTTAGAGTGTAGTCTTGGCTTATAACGCCATTCTTCGTATGCATTTAACATAGAGATTTTTGACTTGCCACCACTAAATAGCCTATCCCACCAAACCCTTATTTCCTATCGTAAGCCTAACATTACAACCCTTTAAAGACCTCTTTGATAGTCTTTCCTAGGTGCTTCGCCAAAGCGATGGAAGTTTGATATATTCTCAAGCCTATGGTAATCTATGTACTAGGACCGGTTAATGAGTGTTTATCTTCCATTTCTATTTGTTACATTTCATATATACACAGAGAGATGTGAGTATCCAAACACCCCATGTGAGGTGCTAGTATGTAATTTCCGTGCTTGTTATGACTTTTGCGGGGCTTATATGTGTTGTGGACGTTTGAATTAATGCTTCATGACCCCAACTTATAAATTAATTGGCTAAAAGCACATTTGCTGAGGACAAGCAAATAACAAGTGTAGGGATATTTGATAAGGTTTTAAAGGTACCATTTTGAGGGTCGTTTAAGTCCTTATTTGATCACTTTGTATCCGTTATTGCTTAATATCGTTCCTTTTCACTTTTAGGTCTCGTGAAGGCAAAATCTTGGAATGGCACTTATTTGGACGAAAAGGCGAATATATGAAGAAAATGGCCAAAGTCAAAATCGAGACACTCGCGATTCTTTGAAAGTAGAAGGCGGCGCGTCGGCGCTATTGGCGGCGCGTCCCAAAATTATGTGACGGTCGGAACCCAAAACTCGTATTCTCGGCGGCGGCGTCTGGTTGTGAAAGAGTAGGCCGTCGCTACTCGGGCGGCCTAGATGCAATCCAGCACGGCGTCGGAAAGTCGAAGAGGACGGCGTCACGGACATAAGGTGACGCCGTTGCAAGGTTAACGTGGCCAAGGCGAAACCCTAATAGCGGCGACACGGCGTCACTAAACATAAGGTGGCGCCGTCGCAATTGTAATCTTATATATAGAATCCAATTTTTTCGATCTTTTGTGGAAGTCTTTGGGTAAAACCTAAACCCGAACCTAATGTGTCTTGTACAATATTTTAGGGTTTTAAACCCTATCTTACATCAAGATAAGTCTTTACTTCATTAATTCAATTATGTCTTTGATTATTTGTGTGTATGCTTGCATGTTCTCCATGTCCGCTAATTTATTTGTGTGTTTGCTTAGGAAGTATGAAACTTAATTATTGAATATTGATTGGTTGTTTCTTATCTTAGTTGATTAATGATCTAGTAATGCGATAGGTCATTCGTTGTGTACTTAATGCTTGATTCATCTTTGTGAACCTTAGAATATAATTACACGAGTAGTTGTAGGCTAAACCATCCAAAGAGCGCCTTAGAGTAGGAGTTTATCATCCTAGTGGGTTTGTAGGCGAGACCCTGGTAAGTTCAAGAGTTAGGGAGAAACGATACCCTACAACTTTAGACACACAACGCAACTAAGAATAAGGCGTGACAACTCAACCATCAATAGGAGATAATTAAGGAGTAGTACAACCTAAGTAAACACATCTTTAAACTATCATACGAGCACACATTAATTAGACATAGACTCCCACAACCTTAGTTTAGATAATTTGATAATAGTAGAGTAATCGGTAGAAATACCAACCCCCAAATCCAATACCGAGATTCGTACCTTTCCATTTTCATAAAATATAAAAGATAAAAATAATCTTCCTCAACCTTAACCTTAGCGTAGTAACTCCTTACTAGCATTCCTATTCCCAGAGAGAGCGATATCAATACCCGTGGCTTACCCTAATTACTACACTACAACGATTAGGTTCATCGCCTAGGGTGTTATAAAACTTTCGAAGAAAAGGAAGTTTCCTTGACCCGAGCGGCGTGTGGCGTTATCAAGGATCGTAATATTTATTGTGTTGATGATTCGGGTGGTCTTGGATGGTGGAAATACATGTTAGCCATTTGATAGAGAAAGAGATGAGAGGGTGTTTTCTTGGTAGAGACTTGCTTCACAAATGTAAGGTTAGATTATGAAAAAAGCACCACCCCTTCCATGGATGGAAGGGGTATTTATAGTAACATACGTCCTCGTGACGGACTGTGGATCAGGCATACAGTGGATAAAGACCCGTCCTTCCTCCACGGTGATACACTAAACTATTCTACGCTACAAACTAACTAATAAACTACTAAATAACGTAAATAACTACAAGTCTACGAGCTAACTTATGCTAGACTATAATTGGGGTGACCGACACTTTAACATGAAATTTCCAATTCCTAACACTACACACAAGGAGCAACATGTAAACCGGAGAGAATGTCCATCAATGCAAAGGATATGGCTATCTCTATTCTGTTTAAAGCATATAATTCTATTAATATGATTGAAATACGTATCACAACCACGCAAGAAAAAGCACGCTCCAACATACAATATCTATTAGTCAATTGTTTGCCAACTACTAATAAAATTTGCAAGAGCGCGCTCTTTAAAGTTAGTTTGCAATTAAACATCACGATATTGACTTCTTGTCATGTATAAGACTTCTATGCTCTTATAAGCGAATACTTGAGATCTTACCATAGGTAAAAGCGAGGTAGCAACACGGTTATTCGGATAAGCATTGTTTTCTCTTAACCTACCTTTAAAGCGATAAAATGTAAACCATACAATTTCTACACAATTTCTATTCGGTAAGAATGACTTGATATAAATGGTAGTGTTATTGACCATAGGTTTATTTCCTTCATTGAATTTTAGTATTCGAAGATGTGCGGTAACTAAGTGAACTATTTATGCTCGTCACAGAGTAAACTATTTATGCTCATTTACTAATACTTCTAGCCTAAACAAAGTTGCGATCGCTTGGTATGTTGGTAGCATGCAATGTTGCTTTAAAGGCAAGTGTTAGTAGTTGTTCTAGATCATATCATATCCAAGTTTTGAAACAAAGCAAACCTTTTATATTCTAAGATTAGAAATTGATGGTAAGAGGATATTTTTTAACAAAAATAATTTACGTGATTTTTATTTTAAAAGTACACTTTGGCTGACTTTTATGCATTTGACCTATTTAGTACCGATAGAATATGGTTAAACATTAAAATTGACTTCGCATGACGAAAATATTACTAAATGATTAAAACTTTAATTAAAAACCCCGTGCGTGCACGGGAATTATAACTAGTATTATATGAAAAATTGTTACATCATAACATTAAAATATAACAACAAAATAAGTATTATTATACAAACATGTACTAGTATGATGCTCGCTTAATGCGAAGGCGAAATCAAATAGTCTAAAAGTAAGACCACGTGATGATTGATAATTTTTTTTAGAACGACAACTTTTATAAAAACGAACTAGCAAGAAGCTAGAACGAAATTACAAAGAAATCAAATAGGGGTGTTGCAACCAACTGTCCCAGCTAAAAATACAATTACATCTAGAGTGGCACCAAGTGAAAGAGCGTGAACCAATATCGTCTAAAATAACATCTTTACGAGGGACTTGTGTCGAGAAGAGCGGTGATTCAAACATCCATACACTCCACCAAGATACATAAAAACCCTTCAAAGAAACCTTTAACTTTAGAACTTAACACGATGGAATTGAACCAAATAAGCCGATCGACATCTGAACCAAGGCGTCGAAGATAGGTTCCACCATCGACATACGAGCTGACGACATCCGTAACAAACTACGGTGAAAAATAGATGTGAAGAGTCTTCACGGTGAGGAACAAATCGGACACAATGAATCAAACACGGACTCCACGATCGCAAATTGGATCGAGTTGGTAACCGATCCGGAAGACCTTCAATGAAAACATTAATTTTTATCGGGCGTATTTAACCCATCTTGTAGCGGTAGGATCTTTCGGCGAAACATTCGTCAATGAGGTACGCACATCTTTAACCCGAAAAACACCTTCCCATTCAAATCCCAAACCCATCTATCTTCCATATTGGACATCATAGTTTTTCAATAGTCTTTTGAAGAAGGTCTAATTGAAAAGCCGACCTCTCCTCTAGATCTGACGAAGAAGAGGTAACCGAAATCTTGTGGTTTATCGGCCACCATACAATCTTTATTAATCTCGAGGCATAGACACGAGAAACAAACCACGTGAGGGTATCACCAATCCAAACCTCGTTCGAATTGTGTGCATAAACCATTACCCACACGAATATGGCGGGGAAATCAAATCGACTCCACGATCTTTAAGCAAATAAATTTCCCGAATGATGGAATTCCAAGGCGAGAAACGAAATGGAGACAACTTAGATAGCATGGAGCCATGCATGGACTTGATGAAACGGCACCACAAGGAATTGTCACTCGAGATGAATCTCCACACCCACTTGAAAAGGCGCCTATTCAAGGCATAAAACTTGAAACCCTAGGCCTCTATACTTCTTGGACGCGAGAACCTTAGTCCATTTGATCCATGTTATTTTCCTCTCGTCACCTTGAACACCGTTGAAAAAATTCCTACGACTAGACTCCAACATATATAACACCGACTTAGGCACCTTATATATGGACATGTTATAAATAGGTGTCGACCCAAGGACCGACTTTAGAAGTGTAAGTCTTCCTCCAATAGATAGAGTTTTAAGCTTCCAATTAGATAGGCGAGCCTTAACTTTATCTATCGTGTCGTCCCACGCCTGAGAAGTCAACCTATTACCTCCAACCATTACCCTTAAGTATTTAAAAGGGGTTTTCATAGTCGAACAACCAAGATTCAAAGCTGCAGCATTAACAGACTCCATTGAAATCCCGACTCCAAGAAGATGGCTTTTCTTAAGATTGATCGTAAGGCCGGACAACAAAGAAAAGCAATGAAGAATGTGTGTAATACCAGAAAGGTTTGCAATAGACCATTCTCCAATAAAAACCGCGTCGTCCGCATAAAAAAGGTGGGAAATAGTAAGAGTCGCGCCAATTGTGATACCCTTGAATATCCCCGCTTCGATGGCCCTAGAAAGCGAAAGATGGAGAGACTCCATTATAAGGATAAAGAGATATGGAGCTAGAGGATCTCCTTGCTTCAATCCACAATGAAATTGGAATTCAGATGTTGGGCTTCCATTAAGGAGGATCTAAGCCATACCAGATTGTAAGGTACCACGAATCCACGAACACCATTTAGAACCAAAACCAAAGCCATACCAGATTGATAATTTTATTAACAATGATTGCATACTTTACAACATCGAAAACATCATGCAATTATAAAAAAAAGAATTAAAATATAAATCATTCATCATATACAATGACAAGTTATCACAAAAATTACCAATATTATTTATCATTCAATAAATTGTTATAAAATATGTTTGTAAAACATGAATGAAAAAAGGTAGTTATGATTTCTTGTATATTTTTTAAGTAGTTGGGTGGTAATCCGTGATCTACTTGTTATTTTGACGATGTATGATTTTAGATATAAATTGCAATCTTTATGTAGTTAATAGTATCATGGTTTGATTTTGTATAACTTGTCAATAAATACTGTTATACCAAGTTAGATAATAACGATAAGAGCGTACAAATATACGACGAGAATGAACTTTTGAATTTTTGTTTGTGAGCTTGATGAACAATTTAAACAAAGTTAAATCAAATGACTTATGTCTCAATGGTACCCATGTTGTGTGAGAAACTCAATAATTTAATGGTTGTAAGTTCAAGTACTGCTTAAAACATGTGAGATTCGTGGTATGAATATTGTGAGATAGTTAAAATTTTCGTTCAAAATAAATAAATAAATAAAATCCTATTGAATATCTATTTTACTCACACACAAAAACTTTACTCAAGTTAACACTTAACACATATTCTTGTTATTTTTATGTGTGACGACAAATCCATAAACACTTGTTAATGCTAAAGATCGTTACACATGATCATATCTCTCGACTTGTTTCTATACTAAGTCACTAAGAGTAAGTAGGTGATCAATTTGAGAAATCGATTTTAGGTACATGATATTAGAGTGTTTCGACATTCTTGGGTTTAATGTATACACGAATATGAAATCAGGACATCAGGTATACACATATATTGAGAGGGACGAGTTATACAAACACATTTTTTTTACCAAGAGCACTCCTCCTTCATTTTTGCGTTTTATTTTATTTTTTTATTTTTTTTTAAATAATTTTGTGTATATAAAAAAACTATAAACGCAAAAGTATGAAACATAAATATAAAGTTTAATAAATTGACAACTTAAACTGCTGAATCTGAACAGAACCGACAAAAATTATGTTGTCTTGGAATTAAATAGGGAATAGCGTCTTTTAACCAAACGCCTTATATCACATCATAGGGGGTGTTTGTATAGTATACCCATATTGAGAGAATTCGCATCAAGGTTTGGTTGAAACCGTGCAACCCGATACACACCGTCTGTTAGATGATCGTCCAATGATTATAACTCACCCTATGTTATACAAACCTCACTATATTGTCACATGAGTTTTGGTCAAACCGCTGCCCATGTCTATCACACCGTCAAGTCGATGATCGTCCGATGATTGGATCACTCCATGAGGAGGGATAACTCACCCATTGAAAAGGGCTATGTTATGAAACATGAATCTATATACAATTTTGAACATTTAGTTGCAATAGACTCTTACAGAAAGTCTGATCGTGAATTATGTATTTAATCATAACACATTCGATAGTAAAACTGGAAGAAGACGATATTTATCAAGTCTTGACAGAAAATTTTTCAAAAAGCTATGATTGCAATGCAAAAAACTTTTTTTAAAAGCTTTTTAGAATAGTAAAAAGCTTTTAATCATTTGTGAGCCATTGTGAATATGTTAAGGATTGAGATCCTCTCCTGTTCTATTTTAACATGAGAGGTCATGTTAAAGTTTATGTGAGTGAAGAAAAAATGAATAAATTAATCATAGTGGGACCATTATTTTATAAATTAATCATTATAAAGAAAAAAGTAACTAACATCTCTCATGTTGAAATGAAGCATGAGAGGATCTCAATCAATATTCGAAAGTCACGTATTGCAATTTAATATTAAAAAGATAAAAATAGAAAGAAAAAGATGTGATTCTGGTTGGTGCAGCGGTAATCATGAGGCCTCCTCTAAGATAGAGGTACCCGGTTCAATTCTTACCTCTGCCATGGCTACAATTGCATTTTTTTTATTGTTATAAATTTATATTTTAGTTTATACATAAACTTATTGGACATCTTTAAAATGTTTACATGCTAAATTTTTTTACACCGTACGTTACTCCATAACAATTGAAACTGTATATATGTAGTTATGTCCACTTGTTTCCTTTCCAACTTTCACTATACTTTAACTTAACATTTGAATAGAAGTCGTATATATATTTGTTTATCTTAGAAGAGATCACGCGTGTCTGTGTGGATCTGCGATGACTAATTTTGTGATGACGAATGTTTTTTATTTTAAGCGCCGTTGTTTAGCGTATAGAATATTTATAACATAAGTAAATATATGTTTTTCAAAAGTACAACGTATAATTATTAATAATGTAAATAGTTAAGACTTTTATTTTAGCGTTAAATTGTTGGTTATAAGTTTTGTGAGTTTTGTTATAAATAATTTTATTAAAATATGTCATTATTGGAGGAGGTTACTGTATGATTTAAATGAGACTTAAAATTTTAAATTGTACATTAATTTTTTAATTTTCCTTTTATAATAATGTTTTTTGTATTAAAATTTTAAAACTTCATTTTATAGGAAGTCTCAAATCTTAAGATGTTGTATCTAACGCAAAGGTCACTGTATGAACAAATCCGCGACCATAGGCACACGTAAAACTTATAAAAGTATAAGCATAAATTTAAAAAAAAAAAAAAAAAAAAAATCTAATAATTTTGTTTTTGCTTTAATATACATGCACTAGATACTTTGTTTCACCCAAAGACCAAATACAAATAATTGACGAATCATATGAATTACTTGGATGGCCTGAATTATAAACATCCTTGTTATTGATACCATGGAAACACAAAGTTGCATGGAGAGCTAAACACAATATTAGAACTACAAATACCACATCACCACCTCCAAATTTATGTCTGTTTTCATTTACCTGCTACTTGACGGCAGGCCAATTCACTCAACTCACGTGCAGCATCACGCATCGCCAACACTCTCAACATAATCCTTCACCCCTTGCAACACACTTTGCTGACTCTCCGACATAATCTCGGCATCACAATCCTAGCTCTTTCAAATTGACCCAAACACGAATGCACATCAACATTCCTCCCAAACCTTTTACCTTTCATCTCTTCAAGCAACTCCAACCAATCATCTACTCTATCAGCTTTCACATAACCTTTAATGTTAGTCACATAAGTAACCAAATCCGGTTCAATCCTTCTCTCTTTCATTTTCGTATATCACCCTTTTCCACACCCTTCATTTTCTCAGCCAAAACATACCCAATTATCTCCACACATCTTCAACTTTTAAACATCTTCATAAACCACCACAAATCATACTTTCTCAGGCTCAGGTAAACCAATCACAAAAAGCCCTAAACTAAAATAACCAATATAAACAAACTCATACACAAAATGTATACAAACCACCACAAAGAGACGAAGTATCCAGACCTGTAATACTCCTAACAAAAAAGTTTGCTTAAAAATAAAAAAGAATAAGCACCTTTTGATCTCCACGTTTTCAATTCGTCATCCAGCTATTTTTTTTATTTTAGAAATGCATAATAAAGAGCTGATACAAAAAAAAAATGGATAAGATTAGGAATAGATCTACAAAAATTAACAGTGGATTTACAAAAAGAGTACCTAAAAAATCTATGAAATTAACGAACTTTATCTTAATATCTCCATTTTCATTTGTGTGTGTTTTTTACTAAGATGTAAACGTGGTGTTCTTTTATACGGAGTATCTCTTGTGTAACTGCTCCTCCATATACATTTATTTTATGAAACTGTTGAGAAACAAAACGCATACATTTAATACTTCATTGGGTTTAAATGTGCGTCGGTTTTTGTGTAACAAACCGTATAGATTTTAATACTATATAAAGTTTATTGACCATTTTTAAATGGGCTGTTGAACAACATTGAAATGGGCCAATACATTATTGCATTTTAATTTTTGAGTGAAAAAACGTATGTTAAACAACATTGAGTGAATTTTTTTAATTTCTATTATTAGTAAGTAAAAAAGTCTGAATTTTTAAGCCTTCTAATTTTAGAATAGTCCTAAATG
The DNA here is from genome assembly GCA_022545495.1 of Chrysanthemum lavandulifolium. NCBI lineage: Eukaryota > Viridiplantae > Streptophyta > Magnoliopsida > Asterales > Asteraceae > Chrysanthemum > Chrysanthemum lavandulifolium. The sequence continues at coordinate 80,819,297 of CM040241.1, read as the reverse complement.
CATTATAAGGTATTAAGATAAAAAAAGCTTATGCATGAGATATTTATTTGAGTGTTAGGTGCAGTTGCGGTTATTCGTAAGTTATTTGAGTGCCACGTCGACGTTTACTTTATAACATTTTTATAACACGAAATCAAGAAACACTTTTTTAAAAAAAATAATATTCTTATCAGGGTCGTCACATACATTCCAAAGGCCCTGTGTTATAACTAAAAAAGTAAACCTGATAAAGACCAAAGTTTTAACCGTGTGTAACGAAAAGCCTTATTTACATTGCATAAAATGATTTTTAAATACTCAAACATAGTAAAAACGACGTGTAAAATGTTGGATACAGACACCACTATTTAAAAGGTTTCTAAACAAATATAATGTGCGATTTTAGATCTGAAATGGACCATATTAAAAATGGGTTGGCCAATCAGTTTTATGAACTATTTTCATTTGTTCAAAACAAGAGAATCTATAAGACAAAAAAATGGTAATCTTCAACCCCCGTTTCATATCCTTACCAGAACTTTACCCTATTTAAAAAAAATTCTTTTGAACCACTTAAAAACTGATCGACATAAACGTATCTTTTGTTGGAATCATTTTACGTTTTGGAGCAAATTTTCATCAAGTTTTAAGCTCAAACCCAGATTATTCAACATCACTGATAAAAAGTTGTAAAATTGAGGTCCGAAGCGGTTGCACACGCTAAGACACGTCTTAAATCTTGCCCTGATTCTTATAACAAAACACTAAAAATTCAATAACTCCACTCTTACACTGAAATAAAGAAAAATGAGAATACATCTATTATCACTATAACGTGATATTTCATGTGAAAATGGAGTTTTAAGATGGTATAGTGATTAACATTACTCATTGTAAGTTTATTTAGGGTTTTAACTTGCCTTTTTAATTTATATGTAGTTGATACTTCATATATATAAATTACACCGTTTATTTGTATTATATATAAAGAAAAAAACTCATATTTTTTAAAATGAGAAATTAAAAAACTATATATAGATATAATAAAATTTTATTATTATTTTTGTTTATAACTCATAACCAATATTATTTTCGTTCGGTTTCATCGTGTTTAATTTTCAAATTTGAACTTTTATTAATTTTCGTTTATAACTTATAAATAATTTTTATCACTACAACTATTTATTGCTATAAAATGCGATTCTTATATACTGATCTCGTCTAGTAATTCTTAAGGTGATCGATCATGCATTAATTGTGTCTCCAAATGGTATTCTATCATACATAAACTTGTTTGCATACATCGTTTCACATTTGTTTCCTTTCCGGCTATAAACTATACTTTTTTTTAAGAAGCAAAGATTTTATTAAGCCACATAGGCAACGACAAACAACAACAAACAACGGGCTCCAAGATAGAGCACCGGAGAGAAAACATCAAAACAAAATGCACCAAGAACCAAAAATTAAGGAAGTGAAGATGAAGCCAATTCAAGGATTTTGGATCCAAATTTCCGTAAGTGTTTCTGGAAGAACGATTATAGGCCCATAAAAGAGACAATCTTTGCACGAAGGAAAAATATCCTCATGACGAATGGCATTTGCCTCGGTGTCGAAGATGCATGAAGAATTTTATTTCTCCAATTCCAAACATGCCAAATAAATGTCATACAAACCGTGTGAAAAAGTTTTGCAACCGACTTGTTCGAATAAACCCGGCTTTCCTTTAAGAATTTCCATTAAAGGCGGATTGTATAATTGAGGAGACCTCCACCAACTCCATAACTTACACCATATAATTTTAATTATGGGACAAGAGAGAAAACAATGATGTTGAGATTCTTCATCTATGCGACAAAATAAACATACAGCTGAGGGAATTGACACCCCATGACGAATCAAATTAGATCTAGTGGGGAGCGGTTTAAAGCCATGCGCCAAACTATACTTATAGTTTGTGTTATCAAATTTATTAGTCCGTAGCTAAAGGGATTGTCTTCGAGACCTCACATGCATCACAAGCATGTTATTTTGCATTGTTTTGTGGTTCATCGTATTAGTATTTGGTCCATGTTTTGTAAGCGTTTCCCAGGTTTCCTTGTAGAGTGTCGATTTATAGCACCAATGTAACCTGCATGTACGTGGCCATAATATGTAGATAGCATATCGCGCGTGTTTGCTTCACTATGTATATATGTGGTATTTGTCTTTCTCAGGTTTGGCATACCTGGTGGTGAACAGGGAATATATGATGTGGAAATGAAATTTTTTTTGACGATAAGAATAAATCTGAAAGAAAAAACTAAAATCGTAATGATAAATTCGGTATTTTCTTTCGAGATGAAGGATTTATAAAGAACTTTAGTGTTAAATGTTGGGTTTATTATGTTAGTGGGGGCGATTTGAGTTTTGTAGAAGTGACTTTCGAAAAAGGTCAAATTAAAAAAAAAAATCTGTTAAAATTTCAACTTTATCGGTGCTAATGGTAGACTTGCACGTATTCTTAATAGATCCGTCCCTGCCTACAACATTGTAAAGGCCTCGTAGTTTAGAGTTATAAATCGATGTGTATTACCTCCTTAAGTTTATTTTTCTTGTGCTTTTTAACTTTCGTCACTTAACTTTATAGTCATGAAAACGACTTGATATGTATATTTATTATAGGTTTTGTTACGGTTATGCTAGATGCATCAACTATTAAACATTCTTTTTGATGATCGTCTAGAGTACGTCTTAAGGTTCTGCACCTACGTATATGTTTTACTTACAAATTTTTCTTTCTAAGCTTGTCCCCAGTCACTTTAATCAACTAGTATATGTTTTGTGTTATGTAAAATAGTATGGATTAATTGTGACTTAATCATGTTTTGATTAATCAATATTAGTTGTGACTTAAATCAAAGGGATAATTGTCTAAAAATGTATCAAACTTGACATTTTTTCTTTTGTTGTGTAGTCAACTTTTAACTTTCTTATTGTATGTATCAAACTCTCCAATCTTTTTTATTGTGTGTATCAAAGTCTCTAATCTTTCTTATTGTATGTATCATTAGTGTTAAGTGTTGTATTTGTTACATTTTTTGTCCTTGTGGTTGGCCGGGTGTAACACTTTTAATCCATTTGTTTGGTCCCCAATACATAACCTCAGTTGGTCCGAAATAAATAACCATCGCCCACCACTACCACCACCGCCACCCACCACCACCACTTACCACCAATCACCACCACCATGCACCACCCACTGCCACCACCACCTACCACCACCACCAATCACCACCACCACCACCACGCTGCCCATCGCACTTCCGCCACCACTCACCTACCACCACCATGCACCACCGCCACCCACTACCACCACCGCCACCCACTGCCACCGACCACCAACACCATCCACTGCCACCCACCACCACCACTTACCACCACCACCACCATGCACCACCCACTGCCACAACCACCTACCACCACAACTACCGTCACCCACCACTACCTACCACCACAACTACCAATCACCACCACTACGCACCACCGCCACTTACCACCACCAATCACCACCACCAGTGGTGGCAGTGGGTGGCGGTGGTGCGTGGTGGTGTGGTGTGTGGTGGTGGTGGTGGCGATGGTGGTGCGTGGTAGTGGTAGTAGCGGTGGTATGTGGTGGTGGCGTGGGTGATGGTGATGAGTGGTAATGGTAGGTGGTGGTGGTGGGAGGTGGCGGCGGTGGTAGCAGTGGTGGCAGTGGTTCGTAGCGGTGGTGATTCGTAGTGGTGGTGGTGGTGGGGTGGCGGTGTTGCCAGTAGGTGGCGGTGTTGCATGGGGGGTGGTGATTGGTAGTGGTGGTGGTAGGTAGTGGTGGGTGGCGATAGTGGTGATTGGTAGTGGTGGTGTTAAGCGGTGGTAGGTGGTGGTAGGTAGTGATGAGTGGTGGCAGTGGGTGGCGGTAGTGGCAGTGGGTGACGGTGGTGAGTACTTGTGGTGATGGTGGGTGGTGGTGGCAGTGGGTGGCGTATGGTGGTGGTGATTGGTGGTAAGAGGTGGCGGTGGTGGGCGATGGTTATGTATTTCGGAATAACTGAGGTTATGTATTGGGGACCAAACAAATGGACTAAAAGTGTTACACCCGACAAATCACAAGGACAAAAAATGTAATAAATACAACACTTAACACTAATGATACATACAATAAGAAAGATTAGAGACTTTGATACATACAATAAGAAAGTTAAAAGTTGACTACACAACAAAAGAAAAAATGTAAAGTTTGATACATTTCTAGACAATTATCCCTAAATCAAAAGATAGATTGGTTGGTATCATGGTATGCGTAATTAACTAATTAAGCTTCAATATTTTCTAGTGAATCAGAAACACACTTGTATTGTAGGCTTCAAGTTTACATTTCATATATGACTATTAATTAATCTAACTCACGCCTATTAGTTGATAAGTAAAAGTTTATACGTAGTATAATTTATGATTTTTTGTATATATAGTTTTTAAGTAGTTGGGTGGTAATCCATGATCTACTTGTTATATATTTTGAAGATGAACACGTACTTGTTTACTTGATTTTAGATATAAAATTGCAATCTTTATGTTGTCATTAGTATTTTAGATATAAAGCTATTAACTTACACACAAACACTCTACTCAAGTTAACACTTAACATAGATTCTTGTAATTTTCCAACTTATGTATGACAAATCCATAAACACCTGTTAATTCTAAATATCGTTACACGTCATATCTTGACTTGTTTCTAAACTAAGAGTAAGTGGGTGATCGCTTTGAGAAATCGATTTTAAGTACATGATATTAGAGTGTTTCGACATCCTTGGGTTAAATGTATACACAAATATGAAATCAGTATACATTTCATATTTGTGTACCTGTAGTTGCAGTAGATTTTTTTTCTTTCTAAAGTAAGTCACTAGATTGCATTCTAAGATTAAAAAGATAAAAATTGAAATAAAAGGATGTGGTTGTTGTTTGTGCACTGGTAAGCATGATGCCTTGTAAAATGGAGGTACTCGGTTCAATTCTTGCCTTTGCCAAAGCAACAACTAATTTTTTTGAATAATTATAAATTTATGTTAGGGCTTTTACATATATGTCCTTACTTTTTTTAAAAATTACGAATACATAAATTATACGAGTATCATTTAATTTATTCTACATAAACTTGTAGGATACATAGCTAAATAGCTAATGCCTCCGTACCATACTACTATAAAATTGAAACTGAATATATGTACACTAGTTTCCTTTCCAACTTTCACTATACTTTAACTTTACATTTTAAAAAGGGCAAATTGCACAAAAATGTATCCAACTTATATCCAATTTTAATTTAAGTACTCTACTTTATTTTTCTCAATTTAATGTACCAAACTTTTTTTTAGTTGCAATGTTAGACGATTTATAAGTTACCAGGTCACCACCACCTTGCTTCATCTTCTCCGACCAAATTCCGGCCAACTTTGTTAACTTCCGGCCAGCCCCACCCCCTCCCCATTGGCTCCGCCGCTGCTTATCGGTGTTGTGATAATGAAACTACGAGGGACTTATAAAATAAACAATCGGTGTTGTGATAATGAAACTATGATAGACTTGTAAAATAAACAGTCATAATCTAACATGGCTGAGCTAAAATATTTTTAAAACTCGATGTAATTTGACAAGCATTAACGGGTTTACACCAAAAACCACACCAAGGTTAATGTACAAAAGTGGAGAGGCAGTGATAGTTTGGAACATGTTAAAATCTACAGTTTTGAGTAATCTTAGGAGTTCAAAGCTACTTTTAAGTATATAGAATATTTGCATAGTTGCATATGCTAATGAAATATTTTGTTTTTCCAGTGACATGTGACAAAGTGAAAGCAATCCAACTCGTTTCAAGTTCAACACATCTGATTTCACTTGTAGAAGATTGTTAACCCAAACAATCCAAACTTTTAGCTTCAGTTAAGCCACTAATATTGAAACAACAGGCAGTACGGAATTTTATTTGATGCTTATATGTCATAATGATGTTCGAAGTTTATACAATATACCATGGCGGTGTTTGATATAATTCAAGGAAGGGGTGTTAGTGTGTTACTTTTTATAAGTTATAATTGCTTTAGATTAAACATGTGAGATTTTAAAAAATGTGATTAAAAGAAAAAACTAGCCGGAAGTTGGCCGGAATTTGATCGGAGAATATGAAGTATGGCGGTGGCGACTTGGTAACCTATCAATCGTCTAATATTGCAACTAAAAAAAAGTTGGGTACATTAAATTCGGGGAAAAAAAGTGGGGTACCTTAGATTGAAATTGGATATAAGTTGAGTACATTTTTATGCAATTAGTGTTAAGTGCGGTTGCGATTATCCACAAATTACTTGAGTGTCACGTCAATGTTTAACCTATAACGTTTTTATAACACAAAACCAAAAAAACACTTCTCTCAATAACATTCTCATAACAAACAACTAAAAAACCCACTAACTCCACTTTTACACTAAAAAGTAGGGGTGTTCATCGGTTCGGTTATCGGGTTATTCGGTTTATTCGGTTCGGTTAGTTCGGTTAATTTTTTTTCTGGGTATAACCGAAACCGAACCGAACCGAAATTAAATTTGATTCAACCGAACCGAATAACCGAAAACCGAACCCCTATAACCGAAAACCGAACCGAATAACCCGAATTACAAAATTTTAATTATTTTTTATTTAATTATATATATTTTAGCACAAAATATTTTTTCAAGCTTAAATCATGTTATATTTATACTAAAAAGAGTTTTAGTGATTTTTTTCATATATATACATAGAAAAATATATATTTTATATGAATTCGGTTTTGGTTTTCATTCTAAAACCATATCCAACCCGATAACCAAATATTTAGTTCGGTTCGGTTCGATTTTGACCAATTCGGTTCGGTCACAAATTCGGTTCGGTTATTTTCGGTTCGGTTCGGTTTCGGTTCTCGGTTACGGTGGATATTACCCAATCCGTGAACACACCCCTACTAAAAAGGAAAAAAGAGAGAACATGTGCCATCCCTATAACGTGATATATTATGTGGGAATTTATGTTTTAAAATAGTATTTTAGATTTTTAGTAATTAAACCAGTGTTGTAAATATCGTTTTTGACGGCCGATATATCGTTTATCGGTGGTCGATCGATACAGTATTTCACTTATCTGTCAAATTTATTGGTTTGGTCAAAATCGGTCAAAAATCGATCAAACTCGGATTTTTTTTTTTTTAAATTGATAAATAATTATGGACTTGTGACTTTTATTTTTTAAAAATGTTAATTTTTTTAGTTTTTTTTGGTTATTGACCTATTTTGTTATGATATTGCTAATATTTATTTTTTTAAATAATTTGTTTTATAATTTATGATGTCCGATATATCACTGATATATCACCGCCAAAACCGATATAACGTTTGGCGAGAGTTAACCGCCAAAATACCGTCGAACGATATTTACAACCATGAATTAAACAAAACCACTTTTTTCAATAACATTCTTATAATACTAAAATAAAAGAAAAAAGATATCGCCATAACTAGATATTTTATCTTAGAATTTAAGTTGAAATGGTATTTTAGTGATTCACATTACTCATTTTTAAGATTTTAAAGGTTTTTAACTCAATTTTTTTTAACTTTATATGTAGTGGATATATATAAATTACACCCTTTATAATTCTTATGGTGATCATGCATTTTTTTTAGAACGGCGATTTTTTAAAAGAAAACAAAAACTAGCAAGAAGCTAGAAATTACAAGGAAATAAGATTAGGGTTCTTAATCCAAGAGATCCAATCGATCTTGGATTTACAACGATTCGAAATCCAAAGAAAGGACATGTGAACGATGTCATCAAAAATAAAATCTCTTCTCGGTCGACTTAAACTGAATAAAAACTGATTTATGAACTTCAAAATGAACCACCAAGAGACGTAACAAATTCCTTCCAATATCTCCTTCTTACGTTTAGGAAGACGAGCATTTAAGAGCCAATTGAGCCACTCGGCATAAGAGATGAAAGAAGAGATATCAAGATCCCACCAACGACATATTTTGTGCATGATATTCCGAGATAGAGAGCACGAGAAAAAAATGTGAGATGTAGTTTCCACAGCCACGTTACATAAAGGACATAAGATCGACTGAATCTCCAATCCACGAGAAGAAAGACTAAACCGAGAAGGTAATTTATCCATACTAATCTTCCAAGCTAGAATATTTATCTTGATAGGAATCATTTTTACCCAACGAGTTGGAACATCAGAATTAGAAAGAAGAACATCATCCATATGATTTCTGACCGATCTAACCGTGAAATCACCCGAAGCATTAAGCGACCAAGACCAGCGATCATGCATTTGAGGGAGCAAAACCTCTAACGTAATAGAAACTAAATTCTTGTATTGCTCGTCTTCAACTCCACTTCTAGGCAAACGACGAAAAGAAAGAGATAAAGAAGCATTACCCATTTTCTCCGCCACAGTAATATCTTTTTTTACCTCCAATGCAAAAAGTCTAGGATGCGTCATTTTTAAATCAAAGTCACCTAGCCATATGTCTTCCCAAAAGAGAGTGCTCTATCCATTCCCTAATTTTCGTTTGATAAAAGAAACACAGTCAATACCTTATTTAAGGGAGAATAGATCACGAACCAACTCCTGCCATATAGAGCCATTAATCTTTGTCTGATAATCATCCATATTTCCTTTAACTCCATGAATCGCTTTAATGAGACGAGACCATAGAGAAGAACTTTGTGTAAGAAATATCCACATCCATTTAAAAAGAAGAGCCCGGTTAATGGCGTATAAGCTGGAGACTCCAAGCGCACCATTAGACTTTGACGCCAAGATTTTTTCCCAGCAAACCCAAACCATTTTTCTATCATTCTTATCAGCACCATAGAAAAAATCTCTATGAATAGATTCCAATTCTTTTAAAACAGCAACAGGAACTCTATAGATCGACATGTAATAAAGCGGAAGAGCTGTAATGACAGATTTGAGAAGAGTCAGCCGACCACCACTAGAGAGGGTTTTGATCTTCCATTTTTGACAATCGAGAATAAATTTTGTCAGTAACTTCCTTCCACGAAATAATTCTAGACATAGATGTTCCAATTTTAACCCCGAGGTAATGAAAAGGAGGAGAAAATGTGGAACATCCCACAATTGAGGCTGCTAATTCAGTTTCTGCTTTACTAATACCAATCCCTATTAACTTACTTTTATGAAGATTAATTTTGAGACCAGAAGCCATAAAGAAACAATTCAAAACATTCACAATTGTTTTGATGTTAGGAATATTCCATTCTCCTACAATAACCGCGTCATCGGCATAAAATAAGTAAGATATCAATACAGAGTTATTGATTGAAATACCTTTGAAAAGACCGGCTTCCATCACTCTAGAGAAAGAACGATGTAAACTTTCCATTACCAAAATGAAAAGAAATGGAGAAATAGGGTCTCCTTATTTTAAACCTTTATGGAATTGAAATTCCGATGTAGGGCTACCGTTAATAAGAACCGATCCCTTGGCAGAATTCCAGCAACCAGAAATCCAATTACGCCATGTATCACCAAAACCGAACGATTTTAAAATATCGTCTAAATAATCCCACCTAACGGAAATAAAAGCTTTCTCAAAATCAACCTTAAAAATCATAGTGTTAACCTTCTTATGTTTACACCAAGAAATGAGCTCGTTAAGGATAAAAGGACCATCCAGAATTTGTCGATTAGGAATAAAAGCAGATCGAACTTCATTGATGAGGTCCGGAATGACTAAACTTAAACGGTTAGCTAGAATCTTAGCTATGATTTTGTATATGCTTCCTATGAGCACTACAAAAAAATGGGGCTATTGGGACCTTTCCGTAGGACCCTTTTTACTTGAGGGTCCTAATAACAAACTTATCAGGACGCGTTTATTTTTTAGTCCTTTTATGATCAAATTAATGATACACTTAATAAATTGGTTCTATTAGAAAATACTTTTAGGACCCTTATTTGCTAAGGTCTTATATAATAGATCTTAATAGGACACTTTACTTGTATGTCCTATTACATCGAGTATTATAGGACGTTTGTTAATCGGGGTCCTATTAGAATAAAACCTAATAGGACACTCGATATATAGGTCCTGTAACATTTAGTTTTATAGGACTTTTATCCATTAAGGTCCTATTTTGAGAGAAACTAATAAGCCACGATACATATGTCCCTTGTTAGACTAAGCTTTATAGGACACTTGGTACACATGTGGTCCTATTACCCGCTACATTACCATGCTTTCAAATGTTAAACTAAACAAATATCGATAATCAAATACTTAGTGTAACTTGCGGAGGACATTCCTACATGTTATTCTTTGATACGAAAATACATCCGTGTAACTTATGGAGGACATTCCTACATGTTATTCTTTGATACGAAAATACATCCGGCTTTCTCATTACACAAAAATTTGAATTAAGAGACTTGGATACACTTTTAACCAAAATGTGGTCAACATAACGAATTTTGACCTATCAATATGTAGGGGTGTCAAAATATATAAACCCGAAAAACATGACATGACCTAAAATACTTGTTCGATAAGGCTTGCCTTTTTAAGTAGCAACTGTATGCATAAACATGCACAAATATGGATCATAAATATATATGGATACATACAACATCTTCACACAAACACATATATGGGTAGATGGAGAGATCCTTGTTTTGGCTACTAAAAATGTCGAGTTTGTTTTAGCTTTGATGTATGCAACATAACCTGCTACTTGGAGCCGTTTTTGCATTTTCTTTATAATTATCCTAAATGTTAACCCAACGTGATTCAAACGAAAATTCTCGTGAGACAATTGTAGCAGATGTTATTATTATGCCTTTTGGAGATAAATATGTTAGATGACTAGGTCAATTGGCCATTGGCCAAAGCGTAATTTTGGGCTTTATACCATTAGGCGGATTGCTTGTTCATCAAGTTGTACCTTTATTATAAATATACATGCAATTATCATTATGTAATTATAACTAGGTCAGCTGGTTCAAGCCTAATTGTGAGCTTTGGACCATTGGATTGGGCCAACCAACCTAGTCATATAAAAGTTTATACAAATAAATCACTTTAATCGATTGATACCGGTAGATATCAAGAGCAGTGTTTGAAACCAGACAATACCGGTTCGACTGGTTGAATCGGGAAACCATTGGTTGGAGTCGGTCGACTAAAATGGAAAAAACCGACAATCGTTTGAAAAACCGGTCCTATTTTTTATTTGGTTTTTAAACCACGATCAAGAACGGTGTATCAGAAAATGTTTATTAGAGCACCGGGTACCATAGCTCAAAATGGCTTGAGCGAGTTTGCCACCTCAGCGCCATGTTAGCAACTCACTAAACTCACTCGACCATTAGCTCATAGCTTGAGTCATAAGGGCCCCACCCACCATTTTTACTTTTTCATTTTTAAAACAAACTAAATTTCATTAATTCATCAAATAAAATACAAATTTCAATACGATTTATTATTGTATTTTTCCATACATTTTAAACAAAGGATTATAGATCTCCCGATCTTTCCAATATTTTAGAAAAAGTGTCAACCAAAATTAACTTATCATGCGGAATGCCTTTGCATTTCGCGTATGCTTTCCTCAAATCATTCTTAGCTGTGCTCGCGTTGTCAAACTGCACAACTGAGTCGATAATCATTTGTTGAAGAATGCAATTCTCGTCATTTTGTTTACGAACACTAGCTTTGATTTTCTCATTGCATGAAAGAGAACAATCCATGATATTTTGGTAAAGAAAGTTGTGCTTTTTAGAAAGTTGTGTGAAAATCGGTTAAAATGAAGTATTATTTATAGTGCTTAAAAAGTTAATTTGAAATTAAAGAAAAAGTTTCAAAACTAGTCATTATTAATGCAATATCCTTTTTGGGTTTCCATCCACTCACGCAAGTCGGACCACTAGTTCAAGGACCCGACACAACCTCCACTTGGTGTCGTGGCTTAGTCTTGGCGACACCAAAATACACTCGGCGTCGGATGACAAGGACTGATGCCACCATACCTAACACTCTTATAATATCACCGGGTTTTATGAGAAAACCTTTTACACACAAACTTATACACCTATTTATTTTTCTAATTTTTTCCAACATATATATTCTAATATTTTAAGACTCAATTATTTATATTTTCTAGATTTTATTCTTATTTCTAATTCTCTACTAATGAAATACCCATTATCCTTTGTGAAGTGTGATTAGGGTTGTAATTTGGGTCGTATTCGGGTTGTCGGGTTCAGGCTGACAGGTAGGTGGGTCAGAAAACACCAACCCGAATATGACCCATTTAAATCATTGGGTCAACTATGTCAACCTTAATATGTTTACACATAATCCGAACCTAACCCATTTAACCCGTATATCTACTTGGGGTTAGGGGTTAAATAAGTTACACGGGTTAGAATATGTTAAATGGGTTTTGGGGTTAACCCATTTAACCCGTTTTATATACAAAAGTTGGCACATTACACGATTTAAACAGGTAAAATAGGTTTGCGAATTAGGCCGATTAACCCATTTAATCCGTATAATAAAATATAAATATTTTTAATTTAAGAAAACATCTTAAATGGATTGTGGGTCGATCCGTTTAATTTATTCTCAACCCGAAAATAACTTTGTTTAATAAGCGGGTTAGATTGGTCGACACAAACCCGACCGAAATTTATTTAGACTCAACACAAATTGTTAATTTTAATTTGTGATAAAGTGGTTTTAATTTTTTTTAATCGTTTCTTTCCTGCTTAATAATTTGTTTTCCCGCTAGTTTCATCCCATTTTTTAATTCCCTCCAAAAATGAGATAGAATCTTTAATGCCATCATCTCCACTATAACCGCCACGTCTCCTTCTCTCAGATATGCATCCATCACACGTCACATTTGTATGTTGCCCAATCTCACGCAACTATTGCAAAAGTATATTAACATTTAAGAGACTTACCATTCATAAAGGTAATGAATCTTCATCTACTTACAATGGAATTAATTTTTTAATTGTCGATATGGGCTACTCTTAATTCACAATTAATTGTATTTCGTGTTTTGTAGCCCAGATCATATGAAAGGGCAATATGAAAGGGCAATTTTTTATGTATCAACCTACATCAAAAGGTACTCAATCTTAGTCTAATTACACATGAAGTGCGATTATATGGGTGGTTAAAACAAAATATAAGAGCCCCTTGTGAATAACTATTGAGATTGTATAAATCTTTTAATTTTTCTGGTGACTATAGATGTGCATATACAATGACTATTGCGGTTTTGATTTTACGATAGTTGGTGTTTTGATTTGGTTTTGATTGTTGTCTGCTCATGATTACTTTTGCTCGTATTATTACCATCGAAAATTCACATGATATATATATTGTTGATATATCTCTGCAACTTGTTCATCTTTGGTGTTGGGATCCACTTTGGTGAGGCATGTTTCACAAGAACAAATTGGTGTTTTGTTTATGGCATATCTTATTTATATGAGAAAATAATTCATGTTGTTTGGCTTTTTCCTTTACAGAAGAACATGTAGGCTGCAGTTGGAGTTATGAGAATTGGCAAGGTTCGTTAGCTTTTGCAATGAAATTTGGCTTATTTTCATGTTTGACCGGACTTGTTCTTATATGTTATTGCCTATGAAACCATGATTTTACCAACACTCTTTACTTATACTAGTATATGTATTTTTGGCCATAGGTGGATTCAGATCATAAGGCGAGGATATCCTCAAAGACGTTCACTTGGCAAATAATGATATTTTTCTTATTTCATTGGAATTTTTGTACAATGACTTAGCTTATTATTCTTCATAGGATTTATGTACAATTGTTAGATCATTTCTTCTGAATGACGATATATGTTGTATAGATATGTTGCAACTTTTGTATAGCAAGTGATAAATTTCAATGGTGATGATTTCTTCATTTATTTGTAGTGATTAGTGCTTAATATTTGTGAGCAAAATGACATCGATCAATATTACATTTGGTACATGATTTAACTAAACATTGGAAAAAATATCTTTTATAAAATCAAATATGGTTCTAGCAAAGCACTTATGTATTAGGACCCGTTTCTTGGTACTAAAATAAGAATGTATCCATTATGTTTTTGTCTTATGAAAATGTTTGTTAGGACCTCATAAAGCGTCCCAAAAAAAACAAATGGGTAAACATATATTAGGACACTGAATAGCATCCTTTAATGTGGTCTATTAGGACTTATTTTGGTCGCATAAACATTTTTATGGGACCAAATAATTAGTTTAAAATGTTTGAGTTTATTAGGATGCCAATAAGTGTCACAAATATCTATTACAACCCCTTCCTATGTGACACTTTTATTTTGGTCATATTAGGTTAAAGGTCCTATAAACTATTTTTATAGGACACTAACATGCGTCCTATAAGCCCTCTTTTCTTGTAGTGGAGGCTAATTGGACGAAAATCCTTGATAACTTTGGCATCATGAATCTTGGGAATTAAAGCAATGAAGGTGGAATTACAACCCGGAGGAAACTTGCCAGTAGAGAAAAATTCAGTCACCGCTGCAACTATGTTTTAGACTTATTGGTCCGTGAAAGGGACGGTCTTCGAGACCTCACTTGCATCACAAGCATGTTATTTTGCATTGTTTTGTGGTTCATTGTATTTGCTTTTTTTCCTATGTTTCGTAAACCTTGCCCAGGTCTCCTCGTACGCCGTCATTTTATCACATTGATGTAACTTGCGTACATGTTACAACTATGCATAATATGTAGATATCATATCGTGCCAATGTTTAGGGATGGAACTTGAATATTGCTGATGGAGGGGCTAACTTTATTTTAGAAGGGGCGATATACATTATGTTAAAATTTTTGTATTAAAATGAATAAAAATTATATAAAAGGTATAAAATATATATACGGTAAAAATATATATGGGTGGGGGTTCAGTCCTTTTAAGTTCCGTCCATGCCTATGTTTGCTTCGCTATATATATATGCATCATTTGTCTCTCTCATTTTGGCCATACCTGCAACATTGTAAAGGCCTCATAATTTATAGTTATATATACATGTATTTTTACCTCCGTAAGTTTATTTTTCTTGTGCTATTTAAGCTTTCGTCAATTTTATTGTCATGAAAACGACTTGATATGTATATTTATTATAAGTTGTGCTAGATGCTTTAACTATTAAACATTCTTTTTGATGATCATCTAGAGTCTATAGGTTCTGCACCTTTATTTACGTATATGTTTTACTTACAATTTTTTCTTTCTAAGAACTTTATAAAAATATATATGGTCATGGTCCTAACATTAACTGACAAGTAAAACAAAATTCACCAACTCACATTTTGGCCCAATGATACAAAGCTTGTCCCCAAATCACTTTAATCAACTAGTATATGTTTTGTGTTATGTAAAATATTATGGCTTCATTGTGACTTAATCCATAGGGTTGCAGTTACTTCACGAGAAAGATACATTGGTTGGTATCATGGTATGCGTAGTTAACCTTAAAAATTTGATTAATCAACCCACTTACATAAAAGTTTTACTGTTAAAATTATTAAGCTTCAAGTTTACATTTCATAAATAACTATTAGATATAACTTGCAATTGTTATTTTGACTATGAACACGTACTTGTTTACTTGGTTTTAGATATAACTTGCAATCTTTATGTAGTCAGTATTTTGGTTTGATTTTGTATAGCTTGTTAGTTGTTGTCAATAAATACTGTTATACTAAGAGCGTACAAATATACAAAGTTAAAGCTATTAACACACACAAACACTCTACTCAAGTTAACACTTAACACAGTTTCTTGTTATTTTCCAACATATGTGTGACAAATCCATAAACACTTGTTAATGCTAAAGATCGTTACACATCATATCTCGACTTGTTTCTAAACTAAGAGTCGCGGGTGATCGATTTGAAATCGATTTTATGTACACGATACCAGAGTGTTTCGACGTCCTTGGATTTAATGTATACACGAATATGAAATCAGGACATCAGGTTATGTTGAAAATTCTGTAAGCCCAAATAGAAATAGAAATTTAT